>APFE030035215.1:57195-107507 GCA_000404065.3 Pinus taeda | reverse complement strand
GTACTTGATTTACTACAAATATCACATTAATAAAAGCATTTATTCTAGTTATCTGCTTTTGTGTTCCAAATATAAATGTTTTAACTGATATAAATAATAATTGAAAAGAAATATTGTTTCCCCCCCTCTCAGTATTTCCAACAATTGGTATCAGAGTGGGCTTCTTCATATCAGCCTAACAACTTGAAGAAGGATTCTTAGTCATGACGAGAAATCAAGAAGTGTTAGGAAGACCTCCTCTATTCGATGGCACAAATTTTGGTTTCTGGAAAAAGAGAATGTCCTATTACTTAATGTCCCTTGGACCTAAGGTTTGGCATTCAGTCTTAAATGAGTACATATCTCCTTCCACTCTTCCACCAGATCAAGATGAGAGGAAATTCTATGTTGAAAATGCAAAATCCTTAAACTCCATCACTAATGGAATCACTCATTTTAAATTTACAAAAGTCACGAATTGTAACTCTGCCAAAGGAGTATGGTGTGGAGCGATAAAAAGGTGTCTTTTAAACCCCTAATTACCTTCACATTAATTATCAACCCAGGGACAACTTTTTATTTCAAGAGTGTACTCTGTCTGAGGCGGCTATTTACTTAAGAGTAATGTTTCGCAGTATAGTGCTTAAAACCCAAAAGTAAATGAATGCTTGAAACAAAATCTAATTGGAATAGAAAGAAACTAAATCATTCATTCAAACAACCATCAATCGAGGATATGGTAGCAATAACTCAGTCCTCTAGAAATTGATGCAAAAGGAATTGGAGCATGGACCATGGATCAGGGAGCGTGGTAGCATTTGCTGAGGCTCACGATAGCCTTGGACCTTCTCTCACACCAAAGCAATAAATGCAAGTAAAAGGAATGGAAAAAAGTAGCATGAAACAAAATGGACAGCAGTAAATGAAACAACAATTAAAAGAACTAAATCTCACGCGTTAGAACTGAACTCTCATTCCGCAATCAAATAATAATCGGCAAAAGCAATTCCAATGATCTTTACTTTACAAGAAGATATTTACAAACGAATTATGGAACAACAGTTCTTTATAAAACAGGAACGTCAATCATGTATACATTCAACACACTAATGGAACAACAATCCTCAACCGTATGTACACGTTCTCTACTACTACAACAATCTGAGAGTAATGGATGATATGACTATGTTTATGAACGAAGTAATATTGCTTTCAAGTCTTGCAAATACTATTTCACATGGATCTGATAATAATAACATTCATACCAACATTCCGCTACAGAAATAGCTGAAGGATGCAATTCGAATAAATGCAGAGACATGAGATAAAGAACTCATTCGGATATCAGTTATAACGAAGCATAGCATATCACATAAAAGATGTATCAGATTACTACGTAATAAAGATAAACAATCCACACACAAATCACCGTATAATGATACAAAGGCAAGTGTCCTTCGGAGCCGGGCCCTTGGCTGCCAATGGAACACTGCCTTAAGTTACTCCAGATGCAGCGACGGAATGAACACCAAGTCTTCTATATTAATCGCATCCACAAAAGTATAAAAAAATCAAGTCTCAATGAGACTCAACGATCAAAGTTTATTCTGAAACTGTAAAATTACAAAAACAGTCCCCTCTCCTCTGATCTTTGGTTTCATTAAATAGAGAAAGATCAGAGCATAGATAATTACAACATGATTTCTTTTACAAATTTGGGTTGATTCTAACCAGATGATCAACAAGAAAACATATTTCCTTTCATCTCTCAACAAAAGCAAGACGAATTTGGGTTGGCAGCTGAGATTTGGAGGACAGCCGCAACTGCAAATCTGAGAAAATCGTGCTCAAAGAACCCTGCGTTTCTCCCAGTACAAGCCGAATTTGGGCAAACCATTATTGAAGAAGTTAATTGGGCCCGTTCTGGACAAAACCCATGTTTCGGATTTCTCAAATTCATCTTCATTTGCTCAGAATCTCAACCGTAAAACTGTCACTCCTTAAACCAGCGAATTTCTGAGTTGGCAGATTTAAAAATTAAATCTTCAATCTGGAAGTTACCTTGGAGGCTAAAAATGGTGAATAATGTTACAACAAACTTATTAGAACTATCATTGGTAAAATAATGCATAATCATCAATTTATTAGAAATAAAGGAGAATAAATAATATAAGAGCATAAATCATCATAAAATGGATTTATATAATAAATTATAATAAATGACATGATGAAGAATGGTAGAAATGGGTGGAATAAACGTTCACAAGTGACAATAATAATGGCATATTAACGACCCAACATACCCCCACACTCAATATGTTGCATGTCCTCATGCAACGAAAACTGAATATATTGCATGTCCTCATGCAACCCAAAGACAAAAACCATGTGTTAACCAAGCAATAAAAATTTGAGAATAAATGAATGCTTCCTTAATTAATGAATATTCAATTTTAGCAATCTCGATGAAGGCATAACAATTGTTACATTGACATTCAACTATATGTATGAAGTTGCAGCAAAATATGACATAGATAGCAACAAACTTCATTAACCATTTTCCTCAAAAAACTACAAACCATCTTTTGTCGAAATTTGGCAAGTAAATTTAGAATATATGAATGCCTTTATGATCCAAAAATCAGATTGTTTTGATGCACGAATCATGAGATATAAACAAAATGGTTGTAGGTGAGAGTGCATGATTTCCGACATTTTATGAACCAATATTTCTTGAAATTGTGTGGTTTTCTATTAATGTGTTTTCCAAAAATTACAAGTTTTAAAAATATGGGAAATCAATTTCTGCACTGTGTAAAAATGAAATTGTATGCCTTAAATAAGGAAGAAAGTAGAAAAAATCCATCATGCATAGAAATTCCTCCCCCTCTCTGAAAAATTAGCATGTCCTCATGCGATGCTAGAAAACAAAGAGAGGTGGTTGCTACCAGCTGTTGAATTCTATGCTTGGTGTAAAACATCATGAAATAAGGGAGGTGTTGAGAGTGAATAAGAATAGCAATGGATGATAAAGAATATGAATGACGTGGGTATAAGAAAGAAATGAATGAAAGGAACACTCCCCCACACTCGAAAATGACATGCTACTGAAAAAGGGGAAGTGGTAAAGATGTGGAATGAAGGATGACAAATAATGCTCAGAATGGGTTTTCATTAGATTCTCCTAAATTTATAATAAATTAGAAAACTATGCAATTTTACCTCAAGTTTTACCTCCAAAAATGACATATATGGACTGACAATTGTTGAAGCTGATGTAGGCAAATTTGGTGCTGAAAGCGATGCAAAAAGGTAGAATCCAGAGAAGCACATCATGTCTGAAGAATTGTTCACGTTCGCGAGCCTCTACTGTGAAGTGCAATAGTGTGGTCGTGCTACGAATAGAATTCTGCCCATACTTGTTGTTCTCCTATAAACAAAGCACTATTTTGCATACAATGTTCTTGAATCCATAGTGTTAGCTTTGAATAGCAACAGATAAAATGCATGCAAAATTTCAATGAGAAAAACTTATGTATACATGCAATACTAATATGTTGTCAAATCAACAAGGTATGGCAAAGTGTAGTAATCATATCGCATGCAATTCCATAATGCATACATTATAAATAGCTGATATTTTCACAAAACCTCTTCCTCGAGAAGCATTTGAATGTCTTCATCAAAAGATGGTGGTTATCTCTTTAGCATCACTTAAATTGATTCATAAAGAGGTTGTAGGACAGGGGGAGCAGTTCGACATGGGGAGTCCTTGTGCACTCCTTTGCCACTGATGTCAAAGGGGGAGAGAAGAATAATATTTCCATCAATGACAAAGGGGGAGATTGATGATTTAGATTGTCATTAATGTCAATATGAAGCCAAGCGAGAGCAGTGCAGACTTGTGAAGAACATGAACAAAGCTACTGGAAAGAGGATCGCAACAACGAAGGTACATAAATAGAGTCATCAGAATTCACAGAGAGATATGTCCAAGGGAAAGTGCTATCAGAAGAACAAAGAGCAATAGAGCATCAGAGGAGCTAACAGAGGAGTAAACGAAGGAGTGGCAAAAATCAAGACAATGCAGAATATTAGAATAGAGAACATCGGAAGCCCTCAAAGAAGTAGGTTACAGAGTAAGAGAAGCATAGAGGAAAATTCATTTGAAACCACGGGAAGCCATCATGGAGTCATAACAGACCAGAAAAGAGCAGAGGAGTATATATCGAGTTAAAGTATATAACCACATATATTAGGTTAAAGTATATAATATTGGGTTAAAGTCAAAGTGAATGCACGTGGTTATATTCTAGAAGGTGGATTTGTAACAATGGTAGTGGTTTTTGAGCAGACGCTAGGCTGTAAGTGGTATTTAGAGGAGAGTGCTTGATTCCATTCATTGGGCGACACGTAGCACTCGGGTGGAGAGAGAGAACCATTTTTCGGGTGGTTATTTCCCTTGCAAATTGCTGACTCGAAATTCATGCAGGCCATTGGATCCAACATGGTTTGATCGATGACGAAGGATCAATGGACAGTTTTGGGTCGATTGGGTTAAGTGTTGACTGTCGGATTGTAAGCAGATCAATGGTGGAGGATCTCTAAGGAATACCACTTAGTATCATATCATAAGTTATAAAGGTATGGCACATTAAATATGCGATTGTGATATATATATATATATATATATATATATATATATATATTATAGATGCGATACAATACTTAGACCCGAGGATTCCATTGTAATACACTTTAAAGTTACATTGCATCCGTCATATCGCAAGACCCTTGTAAAGTCTTGCCACATTGAAAGTACCAATTGCGATAATACATGGACCCGACTTGACCATTGCAATATGATTTAATATATTATCGCATCCGTTGCATATCACAAGCCTCTTGTATGGACCCGATGGAGCTATTAAAACAGTTTAAAATAATATCGCGTTCGGGTATCGGGGAATTGGCTATGTTATGTGCAAATCTGCTAATTGTGATAAAGTTGTGAAGTAGCGGACTTGATGAAGTTATAGTTGCGGGCGTAATGCATTTTAAGTCCAGCCTTATGTGTTCGGAGGGTGTAGGCCTTGTCATATTAAAGCGGCGATTGCGATAAAAGGATGATGTGGCATGTGGGACCTCTATATGGCTATAGTCTCACTTATATGGTTTCCATGAGAAATTAATGTATATTGTATGAATACTAAAAGGGGCCTCTATGATATTTTTTTAATATGCAACACTATTGCAATTCGACCTCTCTTCCACATTAACGTGTCCTGTGTGTGTTGATGTATTTGAAGAGACAAAGGAAACCGAAAAGTGAGAGTAGAGGAAGCTGAAAGATCAAGTGAGCATTGAGGAAGCCGAAGAACCAATAGAGAAAGGAAGTCAAAGGTTAGGGGTATCAGGAATATAAAACAAAGAACAAGGAAAGTTTAGGGTTACTAAAAAGCTATAAGAAAATAAAGGAAGCCGAAGCTTTAACAGAAGTGGAAGGAACAGGAGGACAAAAGTAAATCATAGGCCCAGCATGGTTGGGAGTAGAGAATTACAACCAAGCAGATCCAGATGGCTTACAACAAAGGGTTGGAGCCCTTGAGGTAGGTGCCTCAAAATTGAAAGGATTGGTGTCCTTGGGAGTTGGTGCTCTGGAGGTTGGAGCCTCACAAAGAGTCCAAGTTGGTGCTTGGCAACTGATTGAAACCATATATAGTATATATATTATATATATATTATACTTGATTTATTTTCAAATATCCATTAATAAAAACATCTATCCTGTTATCTACTTCTGTGTTCCAAATATAAATGTTTTAATGATATAAATAATAATTGAAAAGAAATATTAATTCACCCCCCCCTCAGTATTATATAATTATATATATATATATATAATATATATATATATTATATATATATATGATATAGTACTTATTTATTTCAATATCACATTAATAAAAGCATCTATCATTATCTAATTCTGTGTTGAAATATAAATTAACTGATATAAATAATAATTGAAAAGAATATTATTTCAACCTCACCCCCCCCCCTCAATATTTCCAACAACCAACACCCCCACATCTCAAGAGAATCCAAGAGGGTGGGAGAAGTGTTACACATTTTACATTCAAAATGAATTTGAAATGAGAAGGTTGAATGATTACTAACTAGGAGAAAATAATGAAGGGAAGGAATGACTAAAATTTTCCGAGGGTGCTACCCTAGACCCCATGCAGGGGGATATCGCCCCCTGCATACCCCTCAACAGCAACCGACATGTGGGTATTCATGGAAAGAATATAACACAACCCAACATTCTCCCACTTGTTGTTTTCTTTCCACAGGGGGCCACATGAGAGCTTAGTCATTGATCCAGCCCTGCAACACCCATTATTTCTCTACACTAAGAGAACTTCTTAGTGCTTACAAAATTTGTCAATGCATTTGTAGTATTCTTCAAAGTGTCCACCTTTACTAGCAACAATTTTTCCTCAACCATATCCCTCACAAAGTGATATTGAACATCAATGTGCTTTGTATTTGAATGATAAGCAGGGTTCTTTGCCAAGAAAATTGCACTTTGGTTGTCACAATCTATCCTTATAGCTCACTATACTAACCCCATACTTGAACACAATATCTGCAACCAAACTTCTTCCTTTCTTGCATGAGGGGATGCCATGTATTCTGCCTCTATAGTTGAAAGTGCCATTACAGGCTGTCTCTTAATCATCCAATTGAATGCACCTCCAAATAGGTTAAACACATACCCACTTGTAGATCTTATTTGATTTGAATCTCCAACCCAGTCTGCATTAAAAAATCCATGAATGTCCAAAACTCTATCCAATCCTGGTCTTCCCTGGTAGCAAAAACCATAATCACTAGTGCCACGCAAATACTTGAAAACCCGCTTCACTGCTTTCCAATGATCCTTCTCTGGTTTTGACATAAACTTGCTCAATACTCCCATTGCATGTGCAATGTTTGGTTTAGTACAGAAGATTTCATACATCAAGCTACCCACTGTATTTGCATATGGAACACAAGACATATACTCTTCCTCTTCTTGTGCCTTGGGACACTATTCAACATATAAATTTACACCTACAAGAATAGGAACCTTCACTGGTTTACTATCCTGCATATTAAACCTTTGCAGTATTGTCTTGACATACTTCCTCTAGTTTAACCAGAGCTTCCTCTTTTCTCGATATCATTTAATTTCCATTCCCAAAATATATTTTGCAACACCAAGATTTTTCATGTCGAGTTTGGAGGACAATTGGGTCTCAAATCCTGGATAATTTCTTTGCCATTTCCAACCAACAACATATCATCCACATACAAGACTAGATAAATAACACGGTCACCAATTAACTTAAAATAAACACAATGATATACTTTTCTTCTGGTGAATCCAAGTCCCCATATAAATGTATCAAATGTATGATACCACATCCTTGGTGACTGTTTTAACCCATACCGAGACTTTTTTAACTTGCATACCAGTTCTTTCTTACCCTTCACTGCAAAGCCTTCGGGTTGCTTCATGTAGATCTATTTTTCTAGATCCTCATGAAGAAATGTTGTCTTCACATCCATTTGCTCTACCTCAAAATCAAAAGCAACAACAATAGGCAAAAGTAATCTAATAGAGGCTACCTAGGCAATAGGAGAAAAATATCAGCTAAATCAATTCCCGATACTTGGGAATAACCTTTTTCTACCAACCAAGCTTTTTATTTCTCCACCTTTCCTTCTGCATTCATCTTCTTCTTGAACACTCATTTGTTGCCAATGTTTTTCCTTCCAGCGGGAAAGTCTGCCAGATCCCAAGCCTCATTTTTGTGCAAAGATGCCATTTCATCAATCATGGCCTCTTTCCATGGTTTTCCATCCTTTGAATCTACTACTTCCCTCACAATTCTGCGATCATTGTGTTGGAAATAATACTGAGGTGGGGGGGGGGGGGTGGGGGTGCGGGGCATGGGGTGAATCAGTATTAGAAAATAAAACACTTTTTCATTTTCATACTTAGATTCATATACGCTACTTCAGTTAAGGATACCGACGTGTATACGCAACTATGTTTAATGAAATTAGCATATATCCAGTAAACTTATGATTCAGTTAGTTGATCTTCAATGAGTGCATCAGAACATTATTAGCCATATGAATAGTAAACAGGTGCAGTAAAAATAGAACAGATCATCACACATGAACACAATGATATAAGGTGGAAACCCAATGTGGGTGAAAACCACCTGCTGCAATTCATCTCTATCTTCTTTTAATAAGAAACTTCTTTTTACAATGGTTCTATACTGGTGTAGTCTTATACCAGTACGCAGGCATCTACTTGCAGAAGGATACAACCTTCTCTCGTTCTCCATACTCTCCTGGAAGGGAGATACAACCCCCTCAGCTCTTGTACTAGCTGATGTACTAGTATGTAGGTGCTAGCCTACAAAAGGCTACAACCTTCTCTTTTCTCCAGGGATCACGTTTCATAAATTTTCAGAATGGATCCATAAATACAAAATAATCACCACTGAAATACAATCATCAACTATACCTGCATCATCAATATCTAAATCACCCAATATTGAATCACTGAAACTCTGTCATCAAAACACAGTTACCAGAACACAGACCAGAGCCCAGAACTCTGCAACAACCACTAGAAACAACAACAACCTAAAATATCAAAACTCATAATGTATACGCTACTTGACCGCATCTAACCAGTGTGTACAGATCTGCAAATAATTACTTATACCTTCACTGCTATTTCAACTTCAGATATACCTAGAACATAAAGTATAAAGGACAATACATGCGTCAGTATTCAGATCTATCCATGATCATACCATATAATGATAATGAACTTTAGTCTTCATTATCCCAGTCCATCAACCTTTGTCAACCGCTTAGGTGCCTCCTTGATTCAGATCGAGAAAAGCATCACAAACCCATACTAGATCTCACACTTCATCAGATATTCATCACTTGTACACTTGCACCACCCTTGGCCTAATGATCTTCTCCTTATATAGGTTTAGTCTTCTCGCAATACCATGGTCCAAAACCATTTAGAACCAATACCTTGGACTCAATACCTGGGGTCAACAATTCAGATGAGATACCATGGACCAATACCAAAATACCATGGACCAAATACCACGGACCAAAACTTAGTTTTCCAACATGTACACGCCTTTCCGTCTGTGAACCTGCATGTGTACGTACATGTGTCTTCTGTTCTGCTCATCCGCATGTATACGCGCTTTCATCAAGGTTAACCTGCATATACCTCTCCCTTGACTTGCTATACTATGATCTGTCATCTGATTGAGTTACCACCAAGGACAACACCTGTATCATACCTCTGAGTGAGTTACCATCAAGGACAACACCTGTATCATAATGCCAACACATCGTCAGTAATAGATAAATAAAAATTTGAATAGAAAGAAGATGGACTATACCTTTTTGGTTGCCTTCTTTCTCGAACTGATCTTCTCATAGCAGGAGTTTGTGGCTTTTCATCTTCTAATTCCTCTTCTGCTGTGGAGTCTGACTCTTCCTCCTTTAGCTCAAACTCTATATTCTTAGGTTCCTTTGGTAGGAATTCATGTTTAATAACATTTTTCACCTCTATAAACACCACATAATAGTTGTACAAAACCTTCCTTCTTTCTGGGTTCCAAAGCTTATAACCTTTTAAACCATCCTTATACCCAATAAAGGTGCACTTTTCAGATTTACTATCCAACTTTTTTCTTTTCGCCTTTGGAACATGTACATATGCATCACATCCAAATACCCTTAGATGTGAAATAAAAGGTTTCTTACCAGTCCATATCTCTTGTGGAGTCTTATCCTCCAATGCTAATGAAGGTGATTTGACCAGGTAACATGTAGTCTCCATCGCCTCTGCCCAGAATTCCTATTCTAACCTGACCACTGAGCATGCTTCTTGCACTTTCCATCAACATATTGTTCATTATTTCTGCAAATCCATTTTTCTCATGTGTGTATGGGGTAGTCTTTTACCATGCTATATCACACTTCTTACATAACTCTTCAAATTCCTTCTTGTAAAACTCTCCACTGTTATCTATTTTCAACACCTTTATCTTCTTCTCTATCTGGTTTTCCACAGGATCCTTAAATTCGTTAAACCTATCAAAGACTTCAGATTTCTTCTTGAGGAAATATATCCATGTATTCCTTGAGAAGTCATCTATAAATGATATATAGTACATAGACTTTCCCAGTGATGGAACCGACACAGGTCCAAACACATCACTGTGCACAAGCTCTAATATTAGTTTCACCCTCTTACCACTAGAGGGGAAACTCACCCGATTCTGCTTCCAATATACACAATTTTCACATAAATCAAAATATAGAGAGCTATTAGACATACTTTCTGCAATATCATTACCATGAAGTATTCGAAGGCCCTTCTCTCCAATATGTCCAAGCCTTTGATGCCATAACATGGTATTTTCTCTAGAGACCACTAGATTTTTTTCCCCACTTTAGGGAACCACATAACTGTTGCACCCATCAATAAAAATTCTACCTTGAAGCTTGTACAAAGTTCCAATCATAACTCCCCACATCAATCCCATTGCTCCTCGAACCTTCTTGCAGATATCTTTCTTGAACATTGCTTACACCTGCATCATCTAGCTTGCTTACATAAATCAAATTTCTGGCCAATGCAGGAATATGCATAGCACCTGGAAGTGTTCTAATCCTTCCACCTTGCAACTTCAACTTGAATTTTCCACAACCAGTGATTCTAACCTTCTTTCAATCACCTAAGAAGACATCACCACCATCATATTTCTTATACTCATAGAACCACTCTCTATGGGAAGTGAAGTGAAATGATGCACTTGAGTCAATCAACCATGCCTCATGATCTACATGTGTACTTGAAGAAAAAGCCATTTACACATCTCCACCTTCATCTGAGGTGGTTTTCACCTCTATAGAAGGAGCATCATCAAATCCCTTTCCTTTCTTGGGAGCTTTAGATTTACAATCCCTTTTGAAGTGCCCTTCCTTTCCACATTTCCAGCACACCTTTACAGGTTTTGCTGGAGATTTAGATCTCCCACTCGAGTACTTATTTTTGTTTCCATTATGGGACCATCCTTGTGTAGACAAGGCATCACCATTTTGGCCCTCCATATTTTTCCATCTCATCTCCTCTGACAACAAGGATGAGACTATTTCATCAAACTGTAAGGTAGTTGCATTGCTACCTATTGCAATAACAAAACTATTCCACGAATCTGGTAGAGAACACAACAAACTGATGCACTTATCTTCATCTGAAATTTTAACATCAACAGATAATATTGGCTTAGCACAATATTAAATGCATTCAGATGCTCTGTCACTGAGTCTCCATGTTTCATACTCAGGTTATACAACTTTTTTCGTAGGAACAATTTATTCACTAGAGATTTAGATTGGTACAAAGTCCCTAACTTGTCATACAAAGCCTTCACCAAATCTTCCCTTGATACATTCAGTAATATTGAATCCGAGACACACAATCATATTGTGATCTTTGCCTTCTGTTCCAACTTCACCAAGTCTTTAGCTGACATTACTATTGGTTTAGTACCCAAATCTACTGCGATCCATTGATCTGTATCCATAAGGAGATACTCCATCTTGAGTTTCCACAACTCAAAACTTTGACCATTAAATTTATTCATATCTATATTTCCATTGCTCATCATCTTATTTCTCCATAAGAATTGATCTCATGGATATCACATTGAACTGGGTCTACCACAAGCCCGATCAAAACCCCTTAGTAGGAAAGGTGTCCCCTTGAAGCAAAAACAAATATGATACCAAATGTAGGTTTTATCCCTGTACAAAAAGAACCTGCATACGAATTCTCCAAACAGAAAATAAACAATGGTGAAAGCATAAAACATAAAATAGATATACACATAGATTTTCCCCTGGATCCAAAAACTGGGACTACTTGATTTATTTTTCATTATATTCCTTTCAATGTTACAATACATATATATACATGTCGAAGCATCTATAAACCCCAATCCTTTAACCCTGGATTAGAATATGATAGTAGTTCCCTTGATCGGACCTACAAAATACCATGGACAAAAAACCATCATGCCCAAAACCATGTGCGAAATCCATGCAAATATAATAGATAAATCTGCCCACCTAATATAGGGTCCATTCTTTTCCCTGGGGCGCTACCCAGGATTATGCAGGGGGGACTGCCACCCCCCCTGTGACCCCCCCGCGCATGTGGTAGTTGTTGAAAGAATATAACACAACCCAATAGTTACAATGTTATAAAAATACCTCCATCTCATTAAAGGTTTCCTCTCAAATAATGGATGCTATTTGAAGACCTAATTGTCACAATTGTTGATATTGAATTCATTATGTTATCCACAACAACTTCCATCTACTGTGTTGTACTTTCATAACAATGCAACCATCCCCTTATGCTTTACTGAACTCTCAAATAATTCATCTTCAATTTTTTTTAGTTCATAGCCTGTTTGATATACTATTATTGAGTGTTATTTATTATTAGTTGCAAAATGCATTAACCATTTTTTAGTTTCTTCCCTGGGGAAATCAACAAGGTTGTTGAAGACATTACCCCATGTGACCTTTAATACAACCACACATTCTTTCATTAGTTCTCATGTTAATAACATCACATCCATAATTAAGTTAAGGCCCTTCAACTCTTTAATCAAATCAACTAATTTAATGAACAATTCGTTCCTTTTTGTATTGATATTATTACATTTTTATATCACTTCTTCGGGTGCATGAATCCTCTCTAACTAACAAGCCTTCAATTGCTTCATTCTATTTTATTTTGAAATATTTTGTTCTGTCCTTTGAGCCTCATTTAATAATGAAGGTGGTTAAATCTTGTTCATAAAGGTTCTCATCATTTTCCAAATCGTTCTAAAAATATTCCATGAAAGTTTTGATCATTGTAGACATATCAGATGTAGTATTAACTACTTCCCAAACTTCTAGGATTATACATCAACTCTTTTATCGATATTGTTAGCTACATATTGTCGAATTTTCATTAGTAAAGTTGATGTTGCATTGATTTTTGAACTACTTTCTAGTGCATATTCAGAAATATGAATTAACCTATCTTAATGGACAATAATTCAACAAACAATGGGTTTGATAATAAATCCATTTTTGATTCCTTGATTATATTAGAGGAAATTTGATTTTAAAAGTTGACATTGAATTTCCATGCCATAATGTGTAAGTGAATCAAAATACTTTAATTTTCAAAAGAGATACTTGTGTGACTAGCCACCGACATATTTTTTAATAATATAATTGACCTACCTTAAGCGTGAATGGTGCCCAAGTGACCCAAAACTACATTAAATATAAAAAATAAAATTAATATCCTATTATATAAAAGTTAGAATATCAATAATATTTTTTAATGAAAGGTAAATCATGGGTTTAATGTATTTTAATGATGTGTAAATAATTTAAATTTTTAAATTTACTTTATTTATTTATTTAAATTTTATTAAATGTTGTGTTAATATGTATATATATGTGTGTGAGCGTGTGTGTGTTTTGGTTATTTTGATAAACATGACATTTATATGGTTAATTTTGATAAAACTAAAATAATAGAAATGATATATTAAAAAATTGTCTACATGACATTATTTTATTAATTTCTTAAATTTTTCTTAGGTGGCTATTTTTGAGTTGAAATTTCCTCTAATTACATTTTTAGTTATAAATTTTCTAATTCTTGTTCATAAATTGAAAAAGAAAGTGTGTCTTCAATTTCTTAATGAATTGCAAAAAAGTTGAAGGGTTTAATTACTTTAATGTTAATTTTAGAACTTCTTTTATCATCGACTTGCTTAGTTTTTATATTCACTCTTTCAATTTGTAATTTCATAGAATTTCTATCATACATTACATGGTAAATTCTTGGTCAATAATTTTTGCAAAAAACCAAGAAAATTATTGATAATGAGTGTCTAGTGTACATACCTCAATATTATTGGTATTAATAATATCCTTCATTGGTTTCTTTAAAATTTTCTTGAGAAGATTAGTTCTTCCATCATGGTTATTAAGGAAAGCATATGCCTTGACAATCTTGAAAAATTTGTTAGCTTCTGGAAGCCGAAGAATTTTCTTGAAGAGATTAAGCATCTATTTGTTCAATATATATTTCTCCCTCTATTTCCATTGAGAAAGATTGGCTTGACATCAATGTGATAAAATTTAAAGCTCTTGAAACACACATATGCCAAAAAAAATTAATAGCTTCTAATCGTGTAACTAGGCCAAATGTTTCTTTCAAGTTAATACCTTCAACTTAAGCATAAACTTTACAAACTGACCTTGATTTATTTATTTTTATTTAAACATCTTCATTCAACTTGTTCCTATAAACCCACTAGGTGACAATCACATTTTTATCCTTTGGTATTGGAAAAAGTTACCATATCTCATTCTTCTCAATTTGATTAAGCTCTTATTCCATAATATCAATCCAATGCTTGTGTTTTCTAGCTTCTATAAAATACTTAGGTTGTATATTAGATAACAAGGAGAAGTTTGCATGTTCTAATCCTCTTGCTAATGTTCTTGTAGTCTACACTCCATGTTTATTAACAAAAAGTAGATTTTATGAATGATGCTTTTGGACTGATATAGATGGTGTTTTTTTATCTTGATGTTCTATTTCTTCTAATTCATTTTATTTTTCTTCTTTGTAGGCTAGGTTCTCTGTTCGAACATTTTTTTGTGCTTGCACCTTTTGATGCCATGCTTCATTCACTTTTACATTGACACTATCTATGATTTTGTGCAATGCTTTATTGTAACATTTAACATTTAATGATGGTCTTATTCATGAAAGAAGAAGAAGTGATGCTCCAAGTGATCATGAATAAGACTATCGTCAAAAGAAGTCCAGATTCTCTAGGTATGAAAGTAATTTTGCTAATCAATTTGAATACATTCTTATTTCTTTCCTTACTAGTTCATCTCCTCTGGATTCATGGGATAGTTAGTAGGTTAATAGTGGGGTCACTGATCACTTCTATGGTTATAAGGAAGTTCTCTCTAATTTGGTGGAGAGGTAGTCAAATTTGAAAATCATTCTTGGAGAAAACTGCACTCATCTAGTTAAAGGTTTTGGTTCCTTCAAATTTCATTTGAATTAAGGAGAATCCATTTTTCTCCACGATGTGATGTATGTGCCAGCGTTAAAGAAGAATTTGGTATTAACATCTGCTTTGGAAGACAAAGGAATGTTGATTTCCTTCATCAGGGGAAATGTTGTTACTTGGCCTGTTGGATCACCTATGAGAGATGAATTCAAATTGGGGTCAAGATATGAAGGACTCTATATGGTTATTTGAAGACCACTTCTATTTTTGGTCCATGATACTAATTATCTAATCAAGCTATGGCATGAAATATTTTCCCATCTACATTATGATGCTCTTTCGAAATTGGATAAATTGGTCTAAGGGATTCCCGAGGTTCAATCTCAACATGATGGAGTATGTCTAGGTTGTGTTAGTGGAAATAAGACAAGGGGACCATTCCCCTTTATCAAGAATAAGACAAATGACATCCTCCATCTCATCCATTCCAATATATATGGTCTAATTACTGTGCATTCTATTGGTGGCCATCTCTAGTACATCACCTTTATTGATGAATTATCAAGGAAGACATAGAGATATTACTTGAAGCAAAAGAGTGACACCTTCCAAATGTTTAAGGAGTTCAAAGCTTTGATATAAAATCCAATAGGGAATAAAATCAAAATATTTAGGTCCAACAATGGTGGAGAGTACACATAAAAGGAGTTCATTTATTTTTGCAAGAAGGAAGGTATCAAGAAACAAACAATTGTGCCATATACTCCCAAACAAAATGGAGTGGCTAAAAGAAAGAATAGGTCCATTAAAGAATCTTCCCATGCCATGCTCCATGATCAAAAGTTGTCAAAGTTCCTTTGGGGAGAAGCAACAAATGTCGTCATATATGTCCAAAATTAGGTACCTCATCAATCATTGGACAAAAAGACCACTGAAGAAGTATTCACAGGTGTCAAGACTGATGTTGGTCACTTCCGTATCTTTGGCTACCTCGTGTACTTTCATGTGTCAAAGGACAAAAGAAACAAATTGGAAACCGTAGGAAGAAAAGGTACGTTTGTTGGATATTGTGAAAATTCTAAGGCATTTAAAATATATATTCTCGGTCAAAGTAAGGTTGAAATTAGCATGGATGTTACATTTGATGAAGATTCCACCCTTGGAAAAGAAAGGGACATTCCTTCGCCTCCTCCTCTTGAGAAGAATGATGATATGGATATTTTGGATGGTCCTTCTGTACCTGAATCTGAGACAGATATTGTCAATGATCCCATGGAGCCCAATGGATCCCTTAGATCCTCCTCCATGCAATCCTACCACTAGGAAGACACCACTTTGTATTCAAGATACATTACAGGATGATGAGAGACAAGATCCCATTTGAAGATCATTTAGAGAAATGAAGAATTAATGTGGGTACCAAGGATATGTTGTAGCAGTGAGCGCTATCATTCAAGCCAGACCTCCCACATTTGAAGAATCTATAGAAGGACAAGTTTGGAAAGATGCTATAGATGAAGAATACAAATTGATTATGAAGAATGACATATGGTAAATATGTGGTAACTTCAAAGTGGCTATTCAAGATCAAGCATGGAGCTAATGATAACATTGATAAATACAAGGAAAGGTTTGTGGGTCGAGGATTCTCGTAGAAGGAGGGAGAAGATTATGACTAGATATTTTCACCTATGTATTAATATGCAAACATTCATTTGATAGTTTACCTTTCTACAAGTCAAGGATTGACCCTTCATTAGATGGACGTCAAGACTGCATTCCTCCATGGCATGTTACAGGAAGAAGCATACATTGAGCAACCATAGGGATTTGAAGTAGAGGATTTAAAGAAACATGTTTGCAGGTTAGAGAAGGCATTGTATGGTTTGAAGTAAGTCCCTAGAGCATGGTACATCCACATAGACAATTTTTTGGTGAAGTTGGGATTCACAAGAAGCAATGCTAATCCCAACCTCTACTTCAAGGTAGTCCAAGGTATGCCATTGATTTTGGTTTTATATGTTGATGATGTATTATTGATAGGTAGTGAACTCCTAATTATCGAGTGTAAGATGAAGCTAGCCTCTGAATTTGAAATGAAGGACCTTAGACTCATGCACTACTTTCTAGGCCTTGAGGTGTGGCAAAGGCATGAAGAGATTTTCCTTGCACAAGGAAAATATATTTTCTTGTTGATCAACTGGTTAGAATCAATCCGATTTTGTAAAAGAAATCATGTTGTAATTATCTTTATTGTAACTTCTCTATGATCTCTCTATTTAAATGAAAACAGAGATCAGAGAGGGGGATGACTTCAGGATGATTTTTGGGGAATGAAATATGATGAAGAATGATTGTGGATTATTCATGATAGGATAGGGATTTTTGCATGCTGTAATTCTCAAGCATTTTCTGTTGTAATGATTCCACAATTTGCTGATTAATACATGATTTGGGAGTTTTTGTTCACTCTTTTCCTTCTGAAGTAACCCAGCAGTATCCGCTGGCGGCTAAGAGCCCAGCCTCTGGTGGAGTACGCTGCTGCTGTTGTGTATCATATCTTTACACTTGCTTTTGTATCATTATAACTTGATTTCTACGTGGTTTGCTTATCTTTATTGCTCGGTAATCTGATATGCTTTTCATGTGCTATTCCATGCTCTTCTATGATTAATTCATTAATGGTTCTTTCAGGAAATCCATGTAGTGACTCTGCATTGCATGATTGAATCTTTTTAGAGTTGATTGCATGTTATTAGTTTAAACCAGCTATTTCTATTACAGAGTGTCTGTACTGAACATTACTGTTATTGGATTCATTTGAAATCCCGATTATTGGAATCCGAAAGTGATGTTATTCTATTTGGAAACATAGTCGTATTATCCTTAATTGTCAGATTACTATATTAGTGTGAGGTGTGCATATATGATCGATTACTTATGTTCCATAATTCATCAATGAGTGTTGTTCCATAAAGTACATTCCATCCAGTTTGCATTAAGAGAGAAGATTGTTATTTCATCGCGGAGTGTGAGTTTGGTTCAATAGAGCAAGTTTGGTTCTGACTCGCGAGACTTAGTTCTTTTGATTGTTGTTCCATTTACTATTGTTCCATTTTAGACTTGCTGTTCCATTTCCTATTTGTTGTTATATTTTACTTTCTGCCGTTCCATTTACTTGCATTTGCTGCTTTTGTGTGAGAGAAGGTCTAAGGCTGTAGTGAGCCTCAGCAGTCGCTGCCTAGCTCCCAGACCTATGGTCCATGCTCTAATTTCCTTTCCATCAGTTTCTAGAGGGATGGGTTATCGCTTCCGTACCCTTGACTGATAAGCTGCCTTGTGTGATTTTATCCTTTTGAGGTAATTTAGTCATAGTTTAGCATCTGTTTACTCTTGTATTTTCTGAACGCTGTACTACTAAACATTACTCTTGAGTAAATAGCCGCCTCAGACTGAGTACACTCTTGAAATAAAAAGTCCTCCTTGGGTTGACAATTAACGTGAAGGTAATTAGGAGTTTAAAAGACACCTTTTTATCGCTCCACAGTATGTTTTGTTTTTCAGTGGTTTGCTGGTCATAGGTGTCATAGAACACCAAGGATGGTGTTCTACCAAGGGTGATGGGTTTGTAACAACCCCTAGTTGATTTTCCATGTAAATAAAATAATGCCAAGGCCATGGGACACATATTCCAAGATGAATTGTGGGAATAGATCACATTAGGCATCAATTATAATTTTTAATGGCTAAGGAAATTGGAAAAGGAAAAGAGGCAATAATTGGAATTTATTTATGAAAATAAAGGAAAATATGAGAAAAGGAAAGTGAAGAGACACAAATTTGCAAGGTAAATTACAATAAAATGAAGGAAAATAAAGAAAAATGAGAGATTAATGATAAAAAGGAACTTGAGAATCAATTGACATATTTTGTTCATTCTTTGATTAGAATTAATAAAGAAGTAGCAACAAGCTCTTGGATAAGCTAGCAAGGAAAGAAAGGGTGCGCAAGAGAAAGCTTGGACAAAGGAAAGTAAGGATAGAGATTAGTTGTGGATTATAAGTAACAATGTGCATGTGTGATTTAGCATGCATGGATTCGAATGCATAGTACATGCATTATTTTATGGTTTATGTTTTTTGTCATTGGCATGGGTTTTTCCTGGAGTGACAATCGTTTCCACTTTGCCTTTCCATTTCCTAGATATTCATGGTGTTTTGGGTTTTTCCACTCATTTTTTTTTATTGGTGCTCAGGTTCCCAATGGTTGTGGGTTGGAACAAATGCTCTAGAATCCATAGAATATCTTGGATTGATTTACTAGTTCCTAGAGTCGTTAGTTGGGAAAAACACTTTAGAGCCCTTGGTGGGTTGAGTCAATAGTCCCTGGAGTTGTGATTGGAAAAAACGCTCTAGAGCCCTGGAAGGTTGTGGGTTGAGTTACTAGTTTTAGGAGCCCTAAACATCTTGGAAAAAGATATATATGGTTGATGTTAGTGATTTCTGGACCATAGAGGTGGAATCACAATGGTTGAGGTAGTTTGGCCTTCAGAGGCCCTGGTTTGGTTTTGTTTTGGTTTATTCATGAGATCCAACATTCCTGCTTGGAATATGGTGTGGGGGTGATTGGATGAAAGAGATATTTGGTTCAACCCAATCTATGGTTGGGTGGTACATGGAAGTCCCTAAATTAGTTGGTATTTTCACATGTTAATATGAGATATCTTCCTATTGTGATCTATGAGAAAATGTATTGATTATGATGGTAATGTTATGGCTGAGTTACCATAGCTTCTATTATGGTTATATGTTGGTTATACGATTTATTATGTCTATGGATCTTGACATATTTTGATATGTTATTGAATGGTTGATGAATGCATGAGATAACAAGTGTTATTACAACTAGAAAGAGAGGGCATAAAGACTTCTTAGTGATTCTTGGATGAAGACTATCATTTTATCAAATATGCATTCATGACCTGTAGATTACATGTTTTTCAGATGTTTGACAAAATGTATTTTATGGATTAGGAATATTTGGGTCAATTTCTTTCTTGAGTTTTGATTGGTTGGCATTGTCAGTGCCTTTTTTTACATTCTAGAAAGTTATAAACAATTATGGGTAGTGGTAGTGAGGCTAGCTTGAAAATGTGGCATAGATCCTGGAACCACAAGCTTAGAACTAGAGGAATTGGGTCATAACCACATGGAATAAATCCTATGAGTGTAGTTATAGGCTTCCAACAACATGGGTGTAGTGTTAGGGGTGCATTTATGGAGCTAGGTTATAGAAAAAGGGTTCCAACTCAAGGATTGATCACCTAGGGTGGTTGTTTAGATCTTGAGTGATCTATAACCCCTGTAGGATATCAGTAAGTGTTCATTTTGTAGGCCCCACTTCCTTAACTGGAACTTGGAGGTTGGGCCATGTCATAGTAGTACTCAACCTCACATTTACCCTAGGAGCTTGTAAAAGTGGGTAAATGTTGGGAGGGGGTTCTATATAATATATTATATATTATATTAGTCCTGAGTGATCTATAGTCCCTATAGGATATCGTAGTGCTTCATTTTGTAGGCCCCACTTCCCTAACTGAACTTGGAGGCTTAGCCAATTGTCATCGTAGTACTGACTCACTTTACCCTAGAGCTTGGTAAAAGTGGGTAAATGTTGGGATGGTGGTTATATAATATATATATTATATATAATATATAATATATATATATATATCATATATATATATATATAATAATATATATTATATATATATATATATATATTATTTAATATATATTACACACACACCCAATGTTCCCAAGGTACCTTCTGGTTGTAGATACCTAATATAAATATAGAGAATTCTATACATTTTAAAAAACATAAGAATCAACTAGGGTCATTTTGATTGTTAGAGGAACATTATATATAAAGACATCCATTGAGGATAAGAATATATATATTGAATATTGTATAAGAGAAAATATGAGATGAGATATGATCATATAGTTACAAATAATGGCCCACTTATATATGTAGGAAGATCCCCTTTCATGAATAGTCATGTCCTATATACATGCTTCCTCATTATACTAATCACTATTTAGTTAACCATTATTTATGTTATATATATATATATATATTATTCATAACATTGTCTTCCTCTTCATAAAAGTTTTATCCTCAAAACTTATTGTTGACAAGGTGGTCATTTGTTTCTTTGTCTTGTATTTTATTCACAACTTTCATAATTCTTTGAGTTTTGCATATTTGATGATAAAAGATGATAGGATAATCTATGTGATAAATAATTTTTTTGAACTAAGAAGGGATTTGACCATCCTAGATTGATATTCTTTGGAATTTTGCAATTACTTGATAGCTAGGATAATTTGTTATCATAAGACTAGATTTTGTTGGTATCAATATTCTTCAGAACATAAGTATGCTTTTTATGTTTTTAGTGATACAGATATGTAGGCTGATTGAGATGTATTCTCTTGTGATTCAGATGTTGATAAGAACTTATTTTGATTTGATTTTCCCTTCTCATGCGTGTGGCAATTCCTTGATTTACTTTTAGTACTGATGTTGTTAAATTTGTTACGAAATATTCACTTGGATTTTTCATCATCTGAACTACAACATCTTAATATGTTTCTACTTCAACAAATTTGTCATATTCTTGAGTTGTGATATTGATTGGACCACTATTTTTTGTGTTTTCTTCAACTTGGACTATTACATATGAAGACTTCGATACTTCTTTTGTGATAAGTTATTATAATTTTTTTTCAATGATTTTAATCATTTGTAAGTTTCTTAATTTGAGTGAGTAGACTTTAATTATGATTTCTTAAATGTGAAAGTTCTTTAGCTTCTAATTCAACTTAATTTTGATGCTCAAGCTTCTCATTTTTTAAATATGTAATTTGTTCTAATAACTTTTGATTAAGGTTTTTTAAGCACACTTTTTCTTATTCTTTCTTTGCTAGACTCTCATTGAGTTTCTTCTTCGAAATTTCCTTTTCTTGCTTTATTTTTTTTCTTCTTATCCTTGCACTTCTTGATCTAAGTAATTTTTCACTATGGTCCTTGAGGCGGGAAACTCCTTTGCTTTTGTCTATGATAATCTTATCAACATCCCTCTGCATATTTTGCATAACCTTTGACTATCTTTAAGGATTATTTTTGAGATACCTTTTATGTCTTCTGGTGTTACTAAATTTGGTTTTAATGCAATGTATTCTTCTTGTAAGAAAATTTTATAACCTTCTTCTTTGTATTTAGGATGAAGAACCCTAGGGTTTCCATACAAGGTGAACCCAAAATAATGTCACCTTCATTTCTCCATAGAGATCGAAAATAGAATTGTGATGTAAATGTATAGTCTCCAATGTTTAATTATAGATTGATTATGTCATATTGTTTTTTATCCCAAAAGTCTAATTTTTCAATTATATTTGACTCGGAAATCACCAATTGGTTTGAGCTTTTAGGTTTTATATAATTTTTATCTTCAGCGGGAAAAATAGAAATAGTGTCATGTTTTTCTACAAGAGTCTCTTTTATTTTAAATAACACTAAAGCAAAGTTAAGTGAGGTTTCTAAAAATCTCCCATTACTCGTTTCCATTTTAATTTTTCGGGATGAGCTTTGGGATTTAAAAGATACCCCCCCTTTTTTTAATAGCCATCAAAAATTTATTTATCCTTCAAATCTTAGTCTCGACAAACATAATAGATGGTAACTACAAATTTCTTTTATTCCAATGTAATCTCAGCACCCGCTCATGAAAACAAATGGTGAATTCCTCTTTCAGAAATTTCATCTTGTAATATTTGAAAATCCAAGCGATAACTAATTAAGAGCGTGTGAGCATCTTTCTCCTTTATAGCAAGAATATACATCACCTTAAGTAAATCCTCTATTTGTGCTTGCAATAATGATTATTTTGTGATGATATGGATGGTTTGTGTAGGGACAGACATGGAGGTAGGAACAACTTCCTCATAGTGCTCAGTTTCCCAATAAGCACTTATCAAATTTTCCAATTGAAATTTATTTGAGTAATATGTTTTAACAGTTGAAAATGGATGGTTTGACGAGTGATTTGCGTAGCGAGATGTTCTTGTCTTAAACTTCTTATGTTTAGTCCAATCATTAGCAGCATCATCTGCAAGAGAAACTTTCCTCAATTTTCAGTCGATTATTTGATTACTAACACTATAATGTGTATTAGAGGTTTTCAATTTTTACTTATCCTCAGTAGTCCAATCAACAGGATCATGATTTTTGGGGAAAAAAAAATTGGCTTCTTGACAATATTATGATCGTCGGAAATCCTTCCATTTACCTCAGAAGTTAGTGGCCTTTGGGATTAGGAGGAGATCATGAATGACCCTATGAATCCAATGATTCTTACCTGCCTTCTAGGTTATTCAACTTTTTATCCACGATCCAATCGCTCTTAATCTTGTGATTTTGCATGGAGGGGTGCAAAGTTTTGAGCTTGGAATGAAATTTTTGATGAGTTAATGAACCCATAGTGTTGACGATGTCCTTGTGTGGTATATTTCTTGGCACAATAGCTAAAGTAATAAAGTCTCCTAAACTTATTTTTTGAAACAAGGACATATTATCATCGGAAACATTAAAGGGGGTAAGTATCCTTGAAGGTTTATCTTGCTGGAAAGGCATGGACATGTGGGAGGATTTGGCATGAAGAGATGTAACATATTTGAGACACTCCTCTCTAGTCATTGGGGTGCATTTTTCCAGCATCCAAGTGGAAAATCACATAATGTTGATACAGGGTAGGAAGGAAATTAAATAGGTGGTGTTGGAGGAAATTCAATGAGTGTTGTTGAAAGAGAAGAGGCTTCAGCTAGTCGAGGGAAAATACCTATCTTAACATCAAAATAAATAGGATATGGAGAATAATATGGATATATCTTGGTGTTTTCAGCGTCATTTATAGGTTCTACATATTCAAGTGTTTGTACCATAGAAATTTATATTATGTCTCCGTTCTCTATACTTTTTGTTTGGGACATATTTGAAGATACATGTTTTTTGGTATCCACAAACTTGGAAACATTAGGCTCTACAAGGTGAGTAACCTCCAATCATTCCTTGATTAAATTTAGTGACATAGGCCATTTAGGCTCTTGGTATTCTTTGATCTTAAGGTCAGATTCTATTGTAGGTGTTGAATCTAGTGTTTTAATATTCTCGAGCAATTTTATAATTATTTTTCTCATTTCCCATAGTGATTCTAGAATCTCACTTAATTCTTTGAAAATGTGTCCATGATTCAAGATGTAAGAATATAATGGGATGGATTGTGCAGTGATTTTTTTCCATAGGGGTGAATGGCTTTGATACCAATGTAATGAACAAAGTTTATATATGCAATAGAATATTTAGAATGTCTAGAGTATAAGAGTGTCTGCCATTGGATGAATAAATATATTTATATAAGAATGTTTAGATACAAGTGATATGAGATATGAGATATGATTTCAAATGAGGGCCCACTTATCTAGGCAGGTGCCCCTTCATGAACAATCATATCCTTATAGAAATGTCTCTTTACTATACTAATCATTATTTAATTAACCATTATTTATGATTATTATTATTTATATACCTAGGTAGGTGCCCCTTCATCAATGATCATGTCCTTATAAAAATTACCTTTAGTATACTAATCGTTATTTAATAAAATTTTATTTATGATTATTATTATTTATATGCCTAGGCAGGTGCCCCTTCATGAACAATCATGTTCTTAAGACATGCCCCTTCTATACTATCATTATTTAATTACCCATTATTTATGATTTTTATTATTTATATATACATATATTATTCATAATATATTTGGTCACAATAGTTCATGCTTTAATGAAACCTCAAACAAGTTGTCCAAGGATTTTCACCACCTTGCAAATTCTACAAATTAGTGTTGCATGTCCCAAAGGTTTCCACCAGAAGAAAACTAGTCTTAAGTTTAATTTAGGAATCTAAACTAGGACATGATTTTATATCAATTTAATGTGTGTTGTAAAACTCCCTCCCACCCCCTTGGATAATTCTCGGCTTGCAGAAGGTACTACTTTAAAATTACACGCTACATGGTCTCATTATGAAGACGGGGATATAAAAATCCAAATTTCCCAAAGTTAGTGGAATTAACTTTAGATTGCACCATTGCATTCATATCATCAAGATATTTTTGACTATATAAATTTTATCTTGATCATATGTCTAGTTCAAAAGTTATCCCCATTTAAAGTTTGACAATTTCATCATTGCCACATAAGCAATACACTTCCACATGGAACCCAGGTGGCACCCATGTGGCTCTACCACCAAATTCAAGTGGTTCCACATCATATTTGCTCCAATGTGGACATGGATAAGCCTATTTAACCCTAAATTGGCTAACCCTCAGTCCCCACCATGTATGGTTTTCATGTCATTCTTTGTTTACCTTGCATTTAGTTCTTAAAGAAATTTGGGTGTTCCCAAAATTTTCCACCCAGAAAATGATCTAGATCACTAGATGTGACTGGATCACCTAGAAGCATCTGGTAATATGATGCATATAGTGCATTTGGAACCTAATCTATTTCCATTCTCCTGAATATATGGCCTTGGGCCCACTTATCTGTGCCTCTCAAAGGTTACGCCAATTTGGCCCCACCCAATATGGCCTTAACTTAACTCTTTGAAAATGTATCCAAGTTGCTCTAATGCTAATCCATTTATTCTACCACTGCAAATATATAGCTTGGCCACTCATCTATCCTCATGGTTTTTAACAAATTGGTCCCCACCTCGAATATCTGATTCATCTCTTTCACAAATGTATACATCCCATCTGGATCTGGTTCTCTCTAACCACTTCACCTTGTAATTTATTCTAGATATACGGATTCCTAAATGTCTAGATAACTTTAATCCAACCTTGATACAAAGGCTAATTCCTTCCTTATTTAATTTAAAATGATTTAATTTTATCCTTCAATTGTTTTAGGAAGCTAGCCAAGGTTCTCCTGGAAACCTGGTTTTGCCTACAACATCAGATTCATAGGAATGAATTCTTATATCAAGCACAACTCATTTCTAATTCCAACCATAACAATAATTATTTCACAAAGATGGAATCCAATGATTAACAAGAATTATAGCATGTTATTCCATGGCTGGAAGATTTTTATGATTTCAAATACAACAACACCAAATCCTTCTATAGAATGGGTCTGATCCATCACTATCAAATGCCCTAGTGTATCATGCATTATTTCAATATTAGTCCATAATTAAAGAAAACATACAATCAACCATGTCCAAAAGGAATCCATGAAATTGTATTAGCATACCATATACAACTCCTTAATAGAATAAATTCATTAATTCTTAAACATAAATACTCTTTAACAATTATAACACCTAAACCATGGAATTACACATGCACCATAATAGTTTAACTGGGTTCATAAAACCATCATAACTAATCATGTAATAGCTCTACAAATCAAGAAAAACATGTCAACAACTACAAATATCTACATATCCCTCACACCATGAGAATAATTATACAACCATCTCAATGAAAATGCATAGGAATACATATTCCTTCATTAAAATGAATAATATGAGATGAATAATATTGAAAAAACATGCATTTTCATGTAAATAACCTTGTATCTCATGCAACCTATTAAAAACAAAGAGTTCCATGAACCCCACATTACCATGAGAACATAGTATCAGGCACTCACCATGGACATACAAGGAAATCAACATTCCCCTCATAGATGGAGAAATTTCACTAACCCCACATATAAGATAAGCTACTCAAGAGACAACCCATACACATAATTATAATAGGGAACTGTCCCAAACTCAAAAACATAAAAGATGACTAAAACATGTGAAATAACAAGTCAATTCTAATTATTTTCAAACTGTTATTCATGGACACATCAGAAAACCTACAACTAAGTTGATAAGGATACAACCACATAGCTTAGGCATCTCATACTCACCACAAATACACTATATAGATATTCAACCATGGCTATCTAATATTAAATCAAACATTATTACTTGGATATTACAAGAATACTCATTAGTCATCCATCATAAAGAAAAACTTATCTAATTAACTTTGAAATGGACAGTAACTAGAGCATGAAGTTCAACTCTCCACCCAAATGTAAGCTATTTACATTGCCATTTTTCTTACAGCTGACCACCCCCAAGCTAGATTTGAAGTTTGAGTAGTTAATTGCTCAAAAGTATTCACACAAATAATTCAGCCAAACAAATAGCCAAGAGGATGAGTCCACATTTTAGGTAGTTTTTCTTTCAAATACTTCCAAGTAATAAGCACCACAATGACTCACTTTATCTCTTAGAAAATAGTCACAAAAAAATCAACCAATACTCAAGGAAATTTCTCTTTATTCAAGAACTTGATCTCACTCCAAAGAGTGTTTTATCATCCTCGAAGGAAAGCACCAAGTGAATCATTATTTCCATTATCTTTCTTAGTCAAATTAACACCAATACATATATAGGGCCTCACCAGAATGTAGGGAACAATGTCCCAATCTCATTGCAATGGTTTTCGGTCATGTGCTCCTCCTGTGTGCTTCCACTCTTTCACATATCCTTTGCTTCACATCACTCTGCATTCTCATGTGATGGGTCAACATCCCCTTCACTCATCTCATGGGGAAAAACTAGAAACAGTTGAGGGCACTCCTTGACCAATTCATCCTCACCCAAAATCGTTTAGCATGTAATTTTCATTATGTCAACAATTCCCTCATTTTCCACTTTCTTTCTCCTATTATCTTCACATCACTTCTAGCATGTCCCTCTGTTGCACATTGAATTTCTCAACACATCCCATGAAAACGAAGACATCATGGGAACATCCTTTCTTTCAGGCTTCTCATTCAAACTTCAAGATATACACCAGCATACCATTTAATTTTCTAGAGATTTATGTAGGGAATAAATGAAGTGGATAGAGTTTTCACTTATCACAAGAAACTCCTCCTCAATATCTAAATCTATGTTCACTCCTCTAGTTGAAACATATTTTACATTTTCCATATTATTACATGATTTACAATTCATAGTGACATTTACAAGAGGGGTAACCAAAGGGATGTCATTGAACCCACCCCCTTAGAGGGATGCCATCCTCGGTGTTCTTATACTCAGAACACAAAATTTTAACAACATAATTTATACACACACTTCCCATTTTACATTTACTTACACATTAAACAAAAAAGGGTAAGATTCCATCATTCAAATAGCCACTTTCCAAGTGGCTTAATTTGGTCCAGAGTGATTCCGTTGCACCATGACCTACTCGATCAATTGATTCTAGAGCATGATCCATCTCCAACATCCATCCATGCCATCCATTACACTTAGTGCTCCTTTAGGGAAAAAAAACATTTTATTTCTTATAGAGACACACCTATTACGTCCCAATCAATATACACATGTTCCTATGAAAACCATTTCATCGTTCAAGTTTTGGCATCCCCTTCTCTAATTCATTAGTCCCTTAGAAAATATGTTTCCCCTTTTGTGTAGTCACTCACCTTCCATGTGTTGAAAATTCAACAAGATGATGGAGCTTAGTGAAAAGAATTTGCCTTCACTAAGTGGGCCCGCAGGCTATTTTTGGCGCAAAGTCTATTTTTAGACTATGTCTATTTTTAGACATATGGGTGGAGTCTATTTTTAGACTGCCAGTCTAAAAATAGATAGTCAAATATTATTAGCTCTTAATAATATTTGGACTATAAACATTATCTTATCCTCTTGCAGCACTTCAATTCAAGCTACGGATGTGACACATGCAAGTGCCAGAAGGAAATACGCTTTTCTTATGGGTTATTTGAGCTATTGCATGAAGGAATTTAGTTAGAACTCAAGTGATTGAGTTTGGTGGAGTTGAATGAGGAGTTGATGGAGTTGTGTTCAGTTTGACTTAGTTGAACTAGTTGTATTTAGTCTAACTTCCAAATACACTAGTGATGAATGGTGCGAATCAATTATTAATTCATTCACTAACTATTAACTCATAAATCAACTAAAGAATACATCAGTAAACTCAGTGCATGTACAGTTCAGTGGAGACAAGTGTTAGAGGTGAGTGAAAGGGCAAGACAGCTATCAGTTGTGACTATAGTTGTGCATGAGATTTGCACAATCAGTGGATTGAGATTGCCAATGAGGATTGCGTAGTGAAACACAAGGGAAATACGAGTTTGGATCAGCCATTCTCATCTATTCTCATGCATGATTGCACAGTGGAGGGAGACAAACAGCGTAGGAGATTTGAGCTGGTGATTGATTCAGATCTGAGCCAGTTTGTGTGTAACAGGTGGAAATAGTACTGAGTACTTTTGAGGAGTATTGTACTATGTATTGTTACATGTTCTCAATCAATATAATATACAGATAGTTGAGGGGTTTTCAGCTATATGCTTTCCCCAATACATACTGTGTTGATATGTGTGATTGATGTTTCAATGTGCACATGTGATTGTTTCTTAATTCCGCAAAATTGATGATCAATGGTAGAGGAGGTTATGTATTATGCATGCATTCCACAATAGTGTATAATCAGGATAATCTTTGTGAATAAGTGTCATATTATTCAAAATTTCTACATGGTATCAGAGCAAGCTGATTTGTAGAAGAAGTTCTACATGGTATTAGAGGTAGCTGATTTGTAGAAAAAGTTCTACAGGATATTGGAGCGAAGTTGATCATCAGATCTATTATTCAGAAAGTGATTACATTTTATTTCTTCAGGCAGAGTCTGTAATCAGGCTAGGTAGCCCCTGGATTCATTCTTCTTTTGGAAGGTGAGATGTCCGGTGAATTCCCATACAATCAATATCTGTACGAGAAATACTTTGTTCTCAGAAATTTTAGATTAGAAGTGGTTGAGTTTTGAGCTGGTGGAATTCGAATTTGTAGCAGTGTTTTCTTGGTGTCGAATTTGAAATGTCTTTCAACAGATTGCGATTGGAGTATTCCCTTGAAGGCAGCTTGAATTATATTGCATGGAAAGACAGGATGGAGGTGGTGTTAGATAACAATGGGTTGAAGGAGTTCATAGATGCTGATGTCCCAAAACCTACTGATGCTACTCATGTTGAGGCTTGGCAAAAGAAGACAACAAAGTGTTGAAGGATTCTATTGGAGGTCATGAAGGATCACATTATGTCCAGCCTGCATGGAAAGGCTTCTCCATACTTGATGTGGAAAGCATTGACAGATATATTCCAAAGCAAGAGCGACTAAAGGAAGTTGGCGCTCAAGGACAAACTCAGAAACATTAAGTGTGAGAATGGAGACAATATGCCCAAGTATCTCACAAAGTTCACCCAATGCCAGGATGAGCTGGGAAGTGTGGAGGTGACTGTCGATGATGAGGACTTGGTGAGCTTGGCTCTCCTTGGTCTTTTGAAGAGTTGGCATTCTTATCAAGACTTTGTCAATGGTCAGGAGAAATTGCCAGGATGGGAGAGACTTTGGTCGGATCTTGTGCAAGAGGAGATCAGGCATAATACCAGGGATGGATCTTCATCAAAGGCATCTGATGAAGAAAATTACGCTTTGGCTGCCAAAGCAAAGAAGGGGAAGAATGAGAAAACTTCTCATTCTGGTGCGAAAGGAAAGAGGCAGGACACGTACAAGGTGAAGTGCTTTCACTGTCACCAGCATGGACATTATGCCACAAATTGTCCACAAAAGAAGAGAAATACGCAAGTTGCTGGATCTGCAGTGGGAGAGGCCTTAGCCTCGCAGTTTGAGTTGGATTTTTTGCTGATCGCATGCTTGGTATCAAGTGTGATGGGATCAGTATGGTTCTTGGACAGTGGTGCATCTTTTCACATGACAGGAGATCGAGATTTTTTTTTGATCTGGATGAGAAATATCTTGGAGTGCACATCAAGATGGGCGATGATGGTAGATACAATGTGACTGGTATCGGTACCATTTCCTTTGAGAGGGAGTCTTGTAAACCCTTCGTATTGAAGGAAGTGATGCATGTTCCAGGATTGAAGAAGAATCTTATCTCTATGGCGATGTTAGAAGACAAGGGATATGATGTTGTTTTCAATGAGGGAAAGGCTTTCCTGCGCAGTAAGACAACTGGAGAAACCCGGAAGATAAGGGTTCGAGTCAAGAACCTTTATCAATTGCACATAGATGGTTGTGCAGTAATGGCATGCAAGGCCGAAGGAGTGGTGAGCCGGGATGATGGCGAGCTGTGGCACCAGAGATTGGGCCACCTTCACCATGGAGCCTTGAAGATATTGCAACAAATTTCTACTGGGATTCCTAAAGGCACTCTTGCGCAGTCAGATCAATGCAAGGGGTGTACTTTGGGAAAATTTGTGAAAGCCACCTTTCACGAGAAGGATAGTCATGCCACGACAATCCTTGAGAGAATTCACATAGACATGTGTGGACCTTTCTCAGTAGCTTCGACATCAAAGCACAAGTACTATGTGATCTTTGTTGATGATTTCTCTCGGAAGTGCTGGATCTTCTTCATACAGAAGAAGAGCGAGACATACTCAAAGTTCTGTGAGTTCAAAGCACTGGTCGAGAAGGAATCTGGGAAGAATGTGAAGGCTCTTAGGAGTGACAATGGTGGTGAATTCATCTCTGGCGAGTTCAAGGACTTCTGCAACACAGAAGGGATTCGAAGAGAGCTCATAACTCCCCATAACCCATAGAAGAACAGAGTTGCTGAGCGAAAGAACAGAACAATCGTGGGTGCTACATGGGTGTTTTTCCATAATCAGGGCCTACCCCTTCACTTGTGGGAAGAGGCATGCAATATTGTAGTATACGTGTAGAACCATTGTCCTCACAAGATACTTGGCATGAGTACACCTGAGGAGGCTTATTCTCGTAAGAGGCCTGATATTTCCTATTTGAGGATTTTTGGTTCTCCTGTTTACATGCATGTGACGAAGGATGCTAGGAAGAAGCTGGAGTCGACCACAGAGGTTGGGATATTTGTGGGGTACACTGATACACCCCACAACTATCGTGTGTATTTTCCAGACAGTCGTAAGACTATTGTGTGACGGGATATCAAATTTTAGGAGGAGAAAGCCATGAAGTGTTCACTTGAGAGGGAGCCACACTTGCATGTAGATGAGGAGCTATTAGTTCCTAAGGATGAGCTTCAAGATGTGGATCAGCCACAAGACGAAGTTCATGGAGTGGAAGAGACCACTCATGCAGCACCAACCATCAAAGGGCGAAAGCGCACTACAGAAGTTGAGCGACTGGCTCAAGATGCAGAGAAGGTTGTAGGACCACCTATAACACAACGTAGACATAGACAGTCACCTGATCAGTACACTAGATACATGGCTCTTGTGAGCAAATGTGTTGTGACTGAGCCATCCTCTTTCGAGGAAGCTGTGGAGGATCCCGCATGGGTAGATGCCATGGTGGAAGAGTATGATTCGATTGTTAGAAACAGTGCATCGGAGATTGTCCCAAGACTGGAGGGGAAATCAGTGGTGGGTTCGAGATGGATCTACAAAGTGAAGCAGGTAGCTGACAGGAGTGTGGAGAAGTACAAGGCAAAATTTGTTGCTTGAGGCTTCTCACAGATAGAGGGGATCGATTATGAGGAGACCTTTGCACCTGTCGCAAGGTATTCTTCCATACGGACGATTCTTGCTCTCTCAGTGTAGATGGGGTGGCACATCCATCAGATGGATGTGAAGACTACGTTCCTCAATGGAGTCATTGAGGAGGAGGTGTACATAGAGCAGCCCGAAGGTTTTGAGATATTCAGTAGCGAGTCGCATGTGTGCAGGCTCAAGAGAGCACTGTATGGGTTGAAACAAGCACCTCGTGCTTGGTACACACGGATAGATAGTTATTTCACCGGACTTGGATTCTCCAAGAGTGAGGCGGATCCTAACCTATACCAGATTGTGGTGGAGGGTAAGTTGCTGAACATTGTACTTTATGTAGATTTGATTTTGACGGGAGATGAGCTGTTGATACTTTCATGCAAGGAGGACCTTGCTAGAGAGTTTGAGATGAAGGACTTGGGCCTCCTTCATTATTTCCTGGGATTGGAAATTTGGCAACGCAGTGATGGACTATTTGTTTCTCAGGGTAAGTATGCCCGGGAGATACTGGAGAAGTTCAACATGAATGGCTGCAAGCCTGTTGATACTCCTCTTCCTAGAGGTTGGAGGAAGGAGGATGCTACTTCAGCGGAGATAGTGGATGCCACTGTTTATCGACAGTTGGTGGGGTTGCTTATGTATCTGGTCAATACATGACCCGATATATGCTATGATGTTAACCAGCTTTCACAAGCTATGGTTAAGCCAACCAAGCTCTTCTGGAAGGCAGACAAGCATGTATTGCGTTATCTCAGAGGAACATCGGGATATGGATTGTGGTACAGACAGGTGGATGAGGTGAAGCTATGTGGCTTCACGGATGCAGATTGGGCAGGGAGCCCAATGGATAGAAAGAGCACATTTGGAGGGATCTTCAGTATCGGGTTGACAACAGTTTCTTGGTACAGCAGGAAGCAAATATCCGTGGCACTCAGTTCAACAGAGGCCGAGTATATGGCAGAAAGTTTGGCTGCATGCGAGGCTATATGGATGAGGAAGATCCTGGTCGGGTTGTTTGGGTCACACTTGGAGCCTACTGTGATTTATTGTGATAACCAGAGTTGCGTTAAACTCTCGGCTAATCCAGTATTTCATGATAGATCCAAACACATCGACATCAGGTACCATCATATCAGAGATTGTTTGCAGTGGAGAATCATGTTACTTTCATATATTCCCACGGAGGATCAGGACGCTGATATCTTGACGAAGGCGCTCACCACGAGCAAATTCGAATACCACAGAGGCATGATAGGGGTTGTAGATAATCCATATCTTGTTGAGAGGGAGTATTGAAAATGCAACAAGATGATGGAGCTCAGTGAGAAGAAGTCGCCTTCACTAAGTGGGCCCGCATGCTATTTTTGGCGCAAAGTCTATTTTTAGACTATGTCTATTTTTAGACATATGGATCATGGTCTATGAGTTGCAGGATGCTATTTATGGATGATTGGTCATGTTGGTAAAAACAGATGGACCTCTATTTTTAGACATATGGGCGGAGTCTATTTTTTTAGACTGCCAGTAAAAAAATAGAACAGTGGAATATTATTAGCTCTTAATAATATTTGGACTATAAACATTATCTTATCCTCTTGCAACACTTTAGTTCGAGTTACGGATGTGGCACATGCAACTGCCAGAAGGAAATACACTTTTCGTATGGGTTAGTTGAGCTATTGCATGATGGACTTCAGTTAGAACTCAAGTGATTGAGTTTGGTGGAGTTGATTGAGGAGTTGATGTAGTTGTGTTTAGTTTGACTTATTTGAACTAGTTGTATTTAGTCTCACTAACAAATACACTAGTGATGAGTGATGTGAATTAGTTATTAATTAATTCACTAATTATTAACTCATAAATCAACTAAAGAATATATCAGTTAACTCAGTGCATGGACAGTTCAATGGAGACAAGTGTTAGAGGTGGGTGAAAGGGTGATACTACTATCAATTGTGACTATAGCTGTGCATGAGATTTGCACAATCATTGATTGAGATTGCCAATGAGGATTGCGCAATACAAGCCAAGGTAATTCAAGCTTGGATTAGATCTATTCTCAACAGGGATTGCATAGTGGAGGCAGGCAAACAACGGAGGAGATTTGAACCTGTGACTTGATTCAGATCTGAGCTAGTTTGTGTGTAGCAGGTGGAGATAGTACTGAGTACTTGTGAGGAGTATTGTACTATGTATTGTTACATGTTATCTATTATTATAATATATAGATAGTTGAGGGGTTTTCAGCTGTATGCTTTCCCCATTACATACTGTGTTGATATGTGTGATTGATATTTCAATGTGCGCATGCGATTGTTTCTTAATTCCGCAAATTGATGATCTACAGTAGAGGAGGTTATGTATTATGCATGTATTCCGTAAATAGTGTATAATCATGATAATCTATGTGAATAAGTGTTATATTATTCAAAATTTCTACACCTTCTTCCACTGCTTTTGCTGTGAACTCTGAACCTTACTTGTTGCCAAACTATTCAAACTTTGCAATCCATTGCTCATAGGTTTCCTCAAAATAATAGGTTGTCTCTTCATGCAACCAACTATACCTTCCAACTCTCCTTTTGTCAATTTCATATTCTAATATAGTCCTTGGTTGAAATTTGTTGTCTTGAGGCTACTCATCAAATCTTCATCTGCTTCATCCATTATAACAACATCCTCATTAACATACACACACATACGTGTTCATCACCCTTAGGCTGTCCTTCCATGTCTGCAACTCAACTCTTTTAAGCTTTTGTTTCAATTGAGCATTTAATCTCTATCTCAACTTGACTTGTAGCAAATTCCATTTCACTCTCTTCTAGAGGGTCCATCTATAACCCTAGTATTCCTCATATTTCTATAACAATCCTCTCATCATCTCTAGCCATAATTTGATTTTAGCTACTTTTCTATCAAGTTTGCCCTGACTTGATCTATTATGGCTTCTCTCCGAACCTTTACTATGACTTTCAATAGTCACAAACTATCTTCTTCTATGAGCTTCTCCCTGTTCATTATGAGTTGCACACAAGGCGCTACAACAAGTTGGATCCACTAATTTGTTTGTAAATACCATACTAAGCTTGCCCATGCCTAGCTTCTCCTAGTATTTCTACTGACTCCTTCTGAGTCTCGAGTCTTCATCTGAGCATTCTCTTCTCTTATGGCTTATGCATGTAAGAAATGTTGAAAATAACAAGAAGAAATGTTAAAAATAGCATCAAGAAGAAAAATCCTAATTTAATTTTGTCATTGAATTAAGTTAGGAATTAAATTGCAATTCTAATTTTCATAGCAGCTTGTAATAGTTAACTAAGTTAATCTGACTTAGTTGGCTCAGTTAATTTGAGTTGGGAGTCTATTTAGAGTCATGTGTAGTGGTTCCTAATTTTAGGGGCCCATGTTGAGTTCTTTTGAGTTGTAATTATTTAATTCAATTTAATTGAGTTAAATTTAGGTAAACTAGTTCTAATTGATGAAGGAATTGGTGGGAGATCTAGTAGTGGGGGTATAACCAACACTACTCAACCAGTGAACTGAATATTCAGTCATAATTAACTCATGAATGTCAGATAAGAGAAAGACTCAGTTGAGATTTGAGTTTAGGGACACTGTACATCAATTGCATAATCATCCGAATTGTACAAGTGGTGCATGCAATCAAAGGAAGCCCTATAATTGATTGCACAATTTTGGATGAAGAAATTTTCCAATTAAATATGGGTTAATTCCCTATGAAACTGTGTAAGGAAATAAGAGCCTGCTAGACATAAAATTTCGCTAAGTATTGGCTGGAGCTTGTTTGTGAAGAAGTGAGATAGATTGAGATAATGCAGAGGTTACTCAGGCTTTAAAAAAGCATTATAGTCTTCTAATATTTTATGATTAATGTAATATACATATAACATAGGTTTTTAGTTGTGGATTTCCCCAGAAAATTATTGTGTTATGTGTAATTAAATTCTTTCTCTTTTATGCTTTGTGATTTCATCGATCGTTTATTGTTTCCATTGATGAGTAGAGTAGATTCAAGTCAATTGTTTTAACATATTACAATCTACAATTTGAATCTACAAGGAGTTTTTACATGGTATCTGAACTGAAATCAATATAAAAGAGGAGAATACGAGTTTGTCTTTCGCAGGGGAAATTGAATTTGCAGTATTATACTTCAGAGCTAGTAGGTTGTCGTTCTACAGATTGAGACTCGAATATGCCCTTGAGGGTAGTTCAAGTTATATTTCTTGGATTGTGTTATGTTTAATTAAATTCTTTCTCTTTTATGCTTTGTGATTTCATCGATCGTTTATTGTTTCCATTGATGAGTAGAGTAGATTCAAGTCAATTGTTTTAACATATTACAATCTACAATTTGAATCTACAAGGAGTTTTTACATGGTATCTGAACTGAAATCAATATAAAAGAGGAGAATACGAGTTTGTCTTTCGCAGGGGAAATTGAATTTGCAGTATTATACTTTAGAGCTAGTAGGTTGTCGTTCTACAGATTGAGACTCGAATATGCCCTTGAGGGTAGTTCAAATTATATTTCTTGGAAGGACAAGATGGAGGCAGTGTTGGAAGACAACGAGCTTAAGGAATTCATAGACAGATATACCTAAGCCAGCTGATGCTCAGGATTTGGCAGAGTGGATAAAGTGTGTGGAAAAGGCGAGAAGGATTATCCTAAAAGGAGTTCGAGATCATATTGTCTCAAACCTCCACGACAAGGAAAATCCATTTGTAATGTGGAAGGCCTTGATGGACCTATTTCAAAACAACAGTGACGACATGAAGCTAGAACTAAAGGACAAGCTCAAAAAAATCAAGATGGAGAAGGGAGACACAATCCCGAAGTACTTGACCAAGTTCACCCACTGTCAAGATGAAAATGGATTTGTTTTGTCAAATTTTGTGAGAGGGATTTCTACCACCTTCCAATCCTTTTCTTCACCTCATTCCCATCCATAGTATTCAACTTACCAATTGGTGTGATAGGTAGGCCAAAACGGGCATTCAAAACCTAACACATAACCTTGAAAACTGTTGGTTGTGGATGCTATGAGTTGATTTTGTAGCGCTTCCAAAAAACTATCTTTTCAAATTCCTGAAAGGTGAAACGACTCAGCCTTTCTACCAATCGATTTTACACGGCCTATGATTTCTTCCTAACATTACACGCGGCTTCATACACCCTACTTCATGGGGATTTACAACTCCAACATGAACTTACCAAGTAGGAACAAATCTAAAATGTTTGGACAACATTCAACAATACTGGGTGCTCCGTTAGGAAGCAAGACTAACACAACTGTAAGATATAGGTGTGGTCGCTCCACTCTTGAGCACACTATTTTTACCATCAGGGGAACCAAACAAAGTAAATTGTATTCTAGTCAAAAGGGCATGAATGCATTCAAACAATGGTGCTCTGTTTTATTCTAAAAATATTAAAAAAACACAAAGTGGCTTACCAGAACATAGAAAATACTCCATCACGAGGCCTCAAAACCATTTCGACAAGAACTCAAAATGTATGAATGAACCCCAATGATTTGTGGTTCCAATTTTCATATTCTTTAACACAAATCGAATTTACAAGTGCATAATTCTAAGACAACAACCCACAAGAATAAAAGGCGATTGCAAAGTTTACAGAAATAAATCAATTTTCCCTAAAGACCAACACTTTGTTAACCATATATAGATAGAGAAATTACATACACAGAGGCACATAAACATATTTACTCATTAATCAAATTCATGTATGCATTAAACTGACCAAATATACAATGTGGGCATGTGCATTGAGACCTCTCGACCTTTGCCTCTTCTCCTCACACTAAAGCTTCTTTTCTTCCTCTTTTTCTTCTTTCTTCTACCTATGTTGCACCAATACTCTTCTCAAACACTATTTCTCTTTAGAAAGGAAGCAAACATGGGACAACCAAGAGTCACAAGAGATGATTCGTTTCCCCTTCTCAAAAAATAAGGGAAACTGAAATTACATTTACATTAGGAAATATTTCCTTCAATTTATTCTAAAAACAAACTCACATCCTAATGTAAATATCTACAATTTCTTACAAAACATTTAAATTTATCCCAGAATCACCATGTGACCATCACATCACATTAACAAGCTTCGGTCTAGTCTTTATCGAACTTTGTTCCCCATCTATGCACCTGCATCATGCTATTGACGAGGTTAAGAGATCAATGTTTGGTAAATCTTTGTTGGCTATGAAAAATACAAAAGATCAATGTTTTCTAAGTCTTTGATGGTTGCATACAAGTTCGAATGGTAAACGATTAGTAAGTCTTTGATGGATAGGAACAAGCAAAAGATCAATGTTTATTAAGAATCAGATGGTTTCATAAAACATAAAATATTCAAATTTTGAGTTTCCCTAAAATAGGAACATGTAAGTTTAGAATGAAATGAAATTTCAAGGGTAAGTTCGTAGGGACGAGGACTATAAGACTACTAATGAGGATTGGTGGAAAAATTGGTTCCAAAATCTCAGAAATGGGCAATTAACAATTTTTAGAGAGCAAGGTTGTACTCATTGATAATTACTACAAATATTATGAATTTTGGTTGGTAGGGAAATGGGGTAGGTATGAAGAAACCACTACTACTAATGGCTCATGTTTCAAGATATTCCCAATCTATTATTTGTATAGTGCCATCCTTCAACCTGCAGCTCAATTTCTAAGGGCCTCCACCAACTCCCTAAACTTTCTTCCCAGAATGGAGTATAAGGAGAACATTTCCAACTAGCACCCATCATCAATAATTTAATTAGAAATATATGTCCTAGAGAGTCACATTTATGGGTTCTCCTTGCACCATGAATTGTTAATTTTTCTTACGGATATATTGTTCTTTGCTTTGATAATTGCATTTTTTCATTAACACCTTACATTCACCCCATATTTAAGAGAATTATTCAAATTTACATAATTATTCAGTAACATATGCAATTATATATAATGAAAAATATTATCATTATCAATGCAACATAACATAAATGAACAATAGAAGAAAAACATTCACAATTAGAGACATCGGGATTGGTCGAAGACCAAGGCAAAAGGGAAAACCCTTTCAAATTCTTCTCTTATTAGATCATCATCAAATGATTCAGAAAAATAGAATACAATGATCCATATCTTCATCCATGCAACTATTCAACAAAAACAACTACACAAAATCCATGAAATGAACCCAACATTGCTTATACTCAAAATTTTGATTCTGAAGCTTGTGATGAGTTGTCACTGTCTGCGGTCAACTGCCGAACACTGCGGTCACTGAGTGAAATCTTTGGACATCTGAAATTTCATCGTTTAGGTCTTGGTCTCACAGAGTAGAAGACATGCATGTGACTGGGAAGCTTTCAATTGCTCTTTATAGCCCTCAAGCGAGCAATTGTAGTCTGCAACTGAACCTTTGAAACCCTAACTCCCAGGCACATGGATGGAGAATTGTCCATGCGATTGGAAGGCTATAGTTTCACAAATGAGCTTTTGTGCATGTGAATATGGTCGAATTCTTCCTGTGTTGTGCCAACAACCGAGGCCCAAAATCCTAAAACTGAGATGCGAGCTTTTGACCCTGCAGTTTCATCTTCGAGCGAACTTGTTCCTCCACAGATGAGCCTTAGATTCGTGTGAGCCAAAAACCAAGATAGAAGAGTGTCTCATGATGATGCCCAAATGAGGTAGATGTCACTTGCATTTATATCCTTCCAAGGGTGTCCACTTTGTTTTAGGGATGACCTTATCAAATATGCACATGTGGGCGTTAGTTCACAAGTGCACTTTCCCTTATACGATTTGAGTGATATTCAGGTCTATTTTGGTCCTCTCATAATGAGGAATTCAATGCAATCATCATATCCATCAAATAAGTCTTCTAAAGTGGAATTTGACCACTGTTGCATATTTTAATACTCCCTCTCAACTAGGGATAATTCCACCTGCATCATGTCATGAGTGTCCTGTCAACAAATCATATCTAATCTCAAGTATCTCATCATCTCAAATCATTAATGTTCATCTGTTTCTTATTCTTGCTTATATCTTGATTGTTCCTACTCATATGATAAATATTCTCAAATCTAAAAGAAGAATAATTTGTCATCGGAGGGGAGCCTAAGCTACCATCCTCTATTCATCAGGATACCACTTGGAATCTCTGCCAGCGGGCTACTACCCGATGATATCAGCGGGGAGTCAAATCTACGATCCACATCAACATCAGAGCGCATATCATCAAGGAGCACACCTCAACCTAGAACCACATCAAGGAGCATATCTCAACCTGAAATCTCATGGGGGGGATACTACTACAACCCCATATCGAGAAATAGGTGATATAAGGGAGCTACTACTCAACCCATCCTATTGCCTACTAATCTTCCCAACAATGACCCTCAATAGTCATGTGGTAGAACACCTGCATCATAATTTGAGCTCGAATGAGGTACTTGACTTACCAAAGGTAAGGATCACATGCCCCCAAGCCTTCTCAACCAGTTGGCAAGATGGGGAGGGACAATCCCAACAAGCTCGGCTTGTGGGTATGATGGTAACTGGGCTATACTCTGCAAAGACCAATATAGGGTGAGATAATACTCCAACCCTATGGGTAACAGATAGGGGAGCAACATCTAGGACTCTATTGTCCATATATCCCTCAACCCCAGGAGCCCTCCATCTCAATTCCTCACACTGGGAGCTCAGATAAGGGGAAAGAGCTGGCTCAGTTTCCTCGATCAACGATGCTCTTTGTAGATCAATAACATATCATCATTCTCATATCTGGTAATCATCACGCCTCAATATCTACTGTCTCCTGTTCATACATGACATCAAATTAAATATCATATTATAACAAAAATATACATATATATCACAAAAATGATACCATAGTCATCATCCCTTTCGAGGAGGTTCCAATCACAAGACTAAGCTTGTCTCGTACAACAACAATGTCTTAATATCTGAAGGTATCTCAGTCCCAACTATTTATGAGATTCTCTGCCAATCGGATCTCACTCTTTGTCACCGTAGTGTATCCATGTTATAGAACTTTCTCAAACATCTCTCCAAAAAGCTTCTTCATCCTGCCTCATAGCTAGTCATGCTAGCTATCTTCGTACTCAACCTCGGTCGTGCTTAAAGCTACGAAATTCTCATCCCAAAACATCATGGTAGATCTCATACTAAGGAAGTGCTCATTAATAACGATTTGGACATCATCAAGACATCCATGTAGTGACATCTCATAGCAATAATGTCAAAGATAGATCATCCCACGCAAATATCTTGAAGGGTGCTCGACGACAACTCAATGCATATGAAGCAGCTCAACCATGAATCGACTCAAGTTGTATGTACAACATATATGTATATGAATGAGTGTTCAATCGAAACATCAATGCTTCAATCAATTGTCAGGTGCAAAGTCAAGTTCAACAATATCTCTTCACAACTTTTTTGAAATTCAATCAGAGTATCCAAGGATTTGCATTTCCACTTCTTCAATAGCTTCACAATATAGATTTTCTTTCCCCAACTTCAAAAATTGATTCATCATGCCATGATGCATTATTTCGAGCTTTAGAAGCCATCTCCCTTTTACTAAATCATCAAAGGGTCATTACCTGTCAATCGTAGACCGTCAACATATAAAACCAAAACCAAAGTCAAAATCATACCTTGGAATACATATAAAGTAGAAGTTTGGATCAACACATCATCCTAGCTTCACGAGATAATTGTTAATGCGGACGCATCAAGATCGAGGAGATTTCTTGATGCAATGCTCTTTGCAAACATAACACTTTACCAAATCAATATGTTCAGTCTCATATAAATCACTATTGTACAATCAAATCAACTAAGTTAGCTTATCAATGTTTAGTTTCCAGATTATAACTAATATCAAAATCATCAATATCGTTGTAAAAAATTCTTTAGACTAGGTGACGGGTAGAGCTTTCATCAAGTAATGACTTCATCTATTATCATGCCAACAAGTTATCAAACCAAGCTTCATCAAGTCATCCTCATGATCAAAATATAAGTCATTAGATGCAAGTGCATATACTAAGAATAGGTTCCATCCATTTATTGTGAGATTACTTCACATTGAATCACAATTGTGAATACTTCAAACATTGTGCTAAGAACAAGGAGACCAATACAAAACCATTATAAAATACGAATATTAGTCACTGAAAGTCACCATGCCCATATACCATTGTTATCAACAATCATCAAATCAAATCATTATTCATCAGGTCAAATCCCAAATTTGCTGTCATACTGAGATCATTAAGTAAAAAATCCAAACACTACTCATCTATATCAATCAACCAATCTAGTCAAATTCTTGTAGCACAAACTTCAAAGGTTAAATCATAATGACATCTATATGCATACCCTGGTCACTTGCAAACACAAGTTTAGTCTACATATTCATATTATAGTAAACATTCAAACTTCCCTACTCATAGAACTTTCTGTTGTCTACTTCATGCTTGTAGGATTGACATCCTTTAGGTGAACATTTGATTTCATGCATAAAATTTCATTTTTGTGTCCTCCAGGCATAGTATCACCCATAAGCCTTCTTTTGTGTAGTTGGGAGACTACAACAACACCCTTGACCTTACTTCAGTGCGGTTGAGAGGGTACAGTCACGATAGTCAACCTGCTTTCATGCGACTGGGGCTAAAATCAAGGGAAAACTCTCTCTTCTTAGACCAAAACTTTGTTGCAGATCAACAATGTCATATATTTGTCTATTCATGTCCATAAATTATACTTAAACTATAAAGAATATGCATATAATTCAAATGGTAATATGAGTAAGGATCTTATGGAGAAATTCTCCCTCTGAATGGGAATCCACTTCAGTGATACATCTATAATACTGTCATGCATCAGCAGATCTGTTAGATCATAAAGTCAAACTATATCACATATTCATCATGGTTATATCATGTTACTTCATCATGACATAATGATATCAATCTTTCATCAAGGGTTAGTGTGACATAACGAATAGGAGTAAGCTTCAAGAATCATGATCACAACATTACTTCTTTGTTACGTAACTTAATTCATCAAGTCAGGGTATTCTATTTTACCATATTCCATAATTACTAAGCACATCAAAACATAACCATGGTCAACAAGAGATCTTGAATATCAATTTTAGTGTTACATTCCTATCATCGTGGCTACCATGATTTTCACAAACAATATTAATAGTGTCAAGTTACCATTTACTAGAATCAAGGTGCTAACCTTCTTTGTGGAATCAAGATATCCAAAATGATAGATGTTAGCCAAACATCAAGTATACCACTACATCAAAGATCAATTTTAAGTAGCTTCATAGAATCAATAAGTTCATGATGTATAAAGGATAAAATACTTGCTTACTACTAAGTGCACCATTTCATCATAAGAACCATGAATCCAAATCACTTTCATATGCATGCATGAGCCATTTTTGAAGGAGACATTCTCATCACACCATAGGACTTATCTTGCCATCAATATTGTAGCTAAAACATAACTTTGAAACAATATACCATTCATACCTTGTAGTGTTGAGATACCCGTGCACCTTCTCATTTTACATAGGCAACTTGTAGCACTTTGTCATTTCATCAAGTGCCTCTTTACCTTTTACAATGCTAGGCCTTCTCTTCCTGCATTAGCCATATTTCTTGCATCTCAGATGATCCTTAAGAAGGATCCACTTATCACACATTAGGGGAATTTTGAGGTCTAAAATGGGCCTCCTAAGGAAATTATAAAATAATAGTGGAGATAATAAAAAAAAATTAGATTACACCATCAAATTTTAGAGGAAAAAAAGAAAAAACTACTATTTCAACTCGTATTTACAACTTATCTCCCTATGTGTTTACTCAAATTTCGAGCGAGGGTGCTCCTTGGATGAGGAATTAAATTTTTCATCCAATGAGTACTTCTGCTTGAAATTTAAGTAAAACGTTAGGGATATAAGTTGAAAATACAAGTTGAACAAGTAGTTTTATTATTTTATTATTTTTTAATATTTTTATTTTTTTTACTCCAAAAATGGTGAATCATCCCCCATGGTTGTCATCATCATCTTTTTAATTCTATTGGTTTTTATAAAGTTTATTTTGGTTGTACCTTTTTATTAGGAGGCCCATTTTAGACCTCAAAAGTTCTCTAATGACTCATCAAGAGGTTAGAAGTATCCAAATAATCAAATATATATGTAGGAAGCATAAGTAATAATCAAAACAATAATCAGATCCATAAGTCAAAAGTAAAGAATAAATAAGCATCATGAATCAATGTTGCCTTCAATATTTCAACAAAATCTATTAGCGATCATGTCTAATATTGACTATCCCATCTAGGGCTTCATCAATTCTGACACAGGTGCTGTAATATCTTCCTATTGACCATGCTAGGGTTTCTAGATTGCAAATCTCAAATCTTTGCCATAAATCAGGGTTTCTTTCAAACCCTAACCTCATAGTATCCATGAAACCCTAATACACAAATTTCCTAGGGTTTTCTTCAAACCCTAGGATTATTTTAGCTCTCCACCATCCTCTTATTGCATCCATCAACGATGTCATCATAGGGGTGATCTACATGGATTTTATTTAGCCCAAATTTGATACCATTGGCGAGCCTTGGTATTGCACCAAGAGTGTTGCAACTCCCAAGGGCTCCTCAACTCAAATTATTAACCTGAGGTTCGTACAAACTTAGAGTTGAAAATGCTATATGCACAGTAGGTTAGGTTCTACTCATGTCACCCTTAGTAATGAAATCAGATCAAGCTGTTCAGAGACCATTCCTTTAACTAACTATTGGCAAAACTTCTTATGAAAGCATAATTAAACCTGATTCTAAGCATGAAAGAGAAATGGATAATTTACTTGTAGAAGTAAAGCTACTCTACTTTCCACATTTAATCAAATCAATAACCTACTTGCATGTATCATTGATTTACTTTACATTTGCTTGAAAATAAGGAATCTAACTTTTAACATGCTTATGAGAAAAATACTAATTATAACTCTGTTTTACAGTGAGGAAAGGAGGAAGTTGGAGTGGTCTAAGAGCCTTCCTTAATCATCAAATCAAAAGTTGGGGCCATTATTCAACTTAACTAGGTTATGATTGAAGTGGGGAACAAAACTAGTTGAAAAGAACACTGCTATAGGGCTGCTATAGGAGTTGCTATAAGAGGCCCTATATTGCTACAAGAGGCCCTATTTTGCTACAAGAGGGGTTTTGAGAGCCTTTTGAGGCTAGAAATGGTGTCTTGAGGGCATGAGAAAATGGATGAAGGTATGAGGAAGCGAATGAATGTTGGGGGAGCCCCCTAGCCAATCCTAGGACCTCTTAGAGGTTTATTTTGCATCAAGGGTGATGCTCACCATGTCCTCTATTTTCCTTAATAGAATGAATATGGAAACAAAGTTTGGAAGTAGTGTGATGTTCAAAGGAATAAAATGGTAAGGTCTAGGTGGATATGGAAAGACATCCCCCCCCTTTGCATATCAACAAAACCATGTAGCTAGCCAAATACATGCATCAAGTGACTAATAACACAGTGAGATAAACTATCATGGAAAAGATGAGTTGAATTTGACTAAAATCTATTCTATTCGACAACACTGTTGTGATAAAATTTCCAAGAATAAAAATGCAAAAGGATTACAACTAACATCTATAGGTTTCCAAGAAATCATAAACAAATGTTTTTGGATTGAGATTATAAATCTTTTCGATCACTTTTCCCACAAGAGAGGTGATATGAAAACCCACAATCACAAGTTTTTTATAGCTTAACATATATTAAAACAAGAGAAAGACACGAAATGATCTTAAATAAGAATAAGAAAGAAATACAGAAGAGGGACTAAAGCCTCTGGGTTGGGCACTAACCCAAGGGTTTCAACCCTCTAAAACTAGCTTAGATGCAGATCAATGGAAAACTTCTCATTAGCAGAAAATAGTTGTCTCATACATCACATGAAAGTTAAGAATAACAATGTCAAGCACTAGGCTCAATATCTACTCTTAGTTGAATAAGAAATTTGAATCCTAATTAGCCTTTTAGCTGGTTTATTTATACAAAAATGTAACTGATGGCAACTCCCTTGAAAATAGGAGTGATTCCCTCCAAGATTTCGAGAATTGTGGATCTGGTTCTTGATCTGAATTGGATCCATGAAAGACTGATTAAAGAACCATCACTATATTAGGTCGGGACAAATCTCTAAATGATTCAGAACTGTGATCAAAAACACCGCTGAACCAGTGGCAATGGCAGCCAACGTGGAACGATGAGGACCTCGGTCAAAGTGCGCTGACCGAGGCCCATGGAGACTGCGCAAGAGATCAAAGTAGCCCTTGGGAGCCCCGGATTGGGAAAAGGAGGTGTATTTTGATGTGCTAATCGTGCATCGCTGGGCAAACAAGGCCAAAGTGGGGGAAGCCAGAGCACACGGATGCATGGCGAACTGGAGAATCACGGGCGGAAAAGGCAAAAAGCGCTAAATGTACAAGGCGGGACCTACACTCTGGAAACCAACGATATTGATCGGGGCGCCCGGAAATGATAAACGGTTTTGGAGAAAGCGGAGCGATCCCATACATCGATCGACGCGTGGCAGGTGGAGGTGATAGAAGACCACTGTTGATCGTGTGTTATTGGTCGAGCAAGTCAACCGCGTGGGACGTGCATTGGCGTTGGATCTGGAGGCCCTAGATCGGATGGCTGAGATCAAGCCCAATGGAGGAAGCAGAATTGACGGAGGAATACGCTGCGATTTGTAAAGATTTGGAATCCAGTTGACCGCCACGGTGGAGGAAAGACTTCATCCACGACATAATTGAAGAAACGAACTGACGAGTAGGATGGCACTATTTAGAGGAGGACATATGGCCACTCCCTATGCGTTCATGCTGACGCCGAATAGGGAACTCCAAGCGCAGCTACAGAAGGTGAATCGAACAGAGGTGGAAGAGGAACCGAACAAACATGAGTTTGAATGGCTTCAAAGCCATAAACAACGAAAAGAAACAGGACAACCAAGATGGAGAATAGTCCGAGAGACGAGGAAAGACCAGAATCCCGAGAGGAGGCCAGAACACACAGAGGAAGAAGGCAATAAAGCAAAAGCAGAAAGAGGACAGAGGGCCGAGCTGACTAGCGGCAACATCGAGCACCAGAGAGCTTGAGATATTCAAGCCGTCCCATGGAGGAATCTATCCGGGCTGAGCACCACATTGGGCTCTTTCCACTGTAGACCAGAAGGTCACAGAGCTGGTAGGATGAAGAGTCTGTGTACTCCAATGGCTTGGGGAATCCAAGAACCATTCTGCCAAGCGAAACCTACTTCAGGAGAACTCACATTGAGTCCTTGTATTGTAATTCTCTTCTTAAAGGCACAAATAAAATAAGGCCACCACTGAAGCTGGACCGGAGACATAGCCCTGGAGAATAGGATGAACTCCTTATTAAAATTCTTGTGTCTTTATGTTTGCTTACTGTATTTCTTTGCTGTCTTTCCATTTTCTTGTCTGTGTATTGGCAATCCGATCGATCCGTTGCTTCAATAACATAGAACACACACCAGCGCATGAGTTTGTAATACCTTAGTTTAATAAATCTTTAACTGATGTCACTCATAGGGTGAATATCAGATCAAGTGGTATCAGAACTTTAGGCTGTAAGGTTAGACAAGCTTGTGTTGGTTTAGGTGTTGAATTCTCATAAGATCAAAGCTCAAATTAGGAGAAGGAGAGTTGGTTGAAACTAATCCTGAAATTGGGAGAGTCTATTTTTGGAAGACAATGTCAGAGGAAGGTTCTATGGGGCCAGACCCTCAATTCATAGAGAGTTTCCTAGCTATAAATTCCATGGTAGAAGAAATGTATAGGGACTTTAGAAAGCACAAGGATGAAGATTCATCCGGTTCTAAACAAGATAAAGAAGAAGATGAATTTCATTCCCATGACCACTCAAAAGGAAAAGGGAAAGAGGAAATCTTTCGCGCACCTCCTAATAGCCCTGTGCATAATAAGGAAGCATCTTTGATTAAGCTAGATGTTAAATTTGATTTGCCTATATATGATGGAGAGCTAAATGCTGAAAAGTTGGACAATTGGATTAGACAAATTGATGTGTATTGCAGAGTGCAAAACATCAACTCAAACAAGAGTAAAATTCAGCTGGCAAGCCTACGCCTAGGAGGCACTGCCTTGGTTTGGTGGGAAGGTAGAACCCAAGATGATATAAAGAAACATGGAAAGACCATCTCTATCTGAAGTGAATTTGTTTTTGCAATCAAGAAGGATTTCTATCCATTGGTCTACATGCAACAAGCCATGATGAGTTGGCAAACTCTTTGGTAGTTGAAAGGGAAAAGTGTGAAAGGGTATACTCAAGAGTTCAGAAAGAGAGCATTGATGTCGGGCATCACATTAGACTCACCAGAGACTCTTTTGAAGTACATTGGTGGTCTACATAGCTACATGAGGCATACCATCTTCATGTTTAATCCCACTAGTATAGATGAGGTATATGTACAAGCTACTCATCTAGAAGCTAGAGGAAAGAATGGAAATCCAGAAGTTGGGGGACCATCTCAACCCACTGTAAGCAAGAGAAAGGAGAAAAGAAACCAGAAGTGGAAAGCAAGGAAGGCTAACACTGCATAGAAAGCCAAAGCTTCATGCACTCACTGTAAAAAGGAGGGGCATGATGATGAGCATTGTTGGATTCTGCATCTAGAGCTGAGACCTAAGAGGTCTGAGGGCAAGAAGAAGAAGATTGCTATAGCTATTCATAAAGATTTGGGGTTAGACTTGGGAGACGAAACAATAATTGCAGCCACATGTATAAAAGGTAAGAATTCTGAAGCATCTACTAGTAATTTTGCTCAAACTATTATTGATGAAGAACATGAGAGAAAAAGACATGAGCTTTTCCATATTCGAGTTATTTCCAAGCATCAAAAGATTGATACTTTGTTTGATAGTGGCTCACAAGTAAATTTTATTTTTGAAGCAATTGTAAAGAAATTGGGATTAGCAACTACACCTCACAAGAAACCATACCCATTAGGATGGTTGAATGATAAAGCACAACTACAAGTGACTAGGCAGTGCAAACTCAAGTTTTGTTTTGGGTCAACATTTGTAGATGAGGTTGAGTTAGACATAATTCCTTTGGATATATGTGGAATTGTTTTAGGAAGTCCTTACTTGTATGATAGAAAAACTATTTTCTATAGAGTTGAGAACAAGTATCTACTTGTTAAAGATGGAA
>APFE030035215.1:27905-57175 GCA_000404065.3 Pinus taeda | reverse complement strand
AATCAAATACTTTGTAAGAGCTCATAAGCTCAAGAATAATTATACTCTCATAAATTCTGGGCAGATGAAAAGAATGATAAATTCATGCAAACAATTCTTACTAATGGTTGTAAAGGAAAATAAACCTGATAGAACCAATGTTTTTGAGGGCTGTAATGCTCAGCAGCAAGCTGATATAGAAAACATTGTTTCAGATTATGATGTCCTGTTTCAAGAACCTAAAGGTCTGCCACCCAAAAAGGAAATAGTACATGATATTATTTTGCAACAAGATGTTCCATTGCCTAACATTGGGATGTACATACAGGTTGTCTGCTTTAGAGAACGCTGAAATCAAGAAGCAGGTGTAGGAGTTGCTCGAGAAGGGATTCATCAAGCCTAGCACATCACCATGTGGGTCACCAATCGTTTTGGTGAGAAAGAAAGATGGCTTGTGGAGAATGTGAATTGACTATCGAGCACTGAATAAGATAACAATAAAAAATCGTTATCCCCTTCCTCGCATAGATGATCTTTTAGATCAATTGAAGGAAGCTGTTTATTTCACCAAGCTAGATTTGCACAGTGGATACCATCAGGTTAGAGTTACAGAGCAAGATGTATGGAAGACTGCTTTCAAAACAAAGCAGGGATTGTATGAGTGGCTGGTTATGCCTTTTGGCTTGACCAATGCTCCTGCTATTTTCATGAGATTAATGAATGAAGTACTCAGACCTTTTCTTGATGATTTTGTTATAGTGTATCTGGATGACATTTTGATTTTTAGTAAAACGTGGGAAGAACACTTAAAGCATGTTAAGCAGACATTAGATGTTTTGAAAAGAGAATTTTTTTATGTTAAACTCTCAAAATGTGAATTTGGCAAAACATCTCTAAATTATTTGGGTCATATAGTAGGGGGTGGTGAATTGAAAATAGATCCCTCTAAAGAGGCAGTCATTGTAAACTGGCCTAAACCCAAGTCTGCTACAGAAGTGAAAAGCTTCTTAGGAGCAACACAATATTGGAGGAAGTTCATTTCTAATTTTTCCTCAATTGCAACTCCCTTACATGCTTTGAAAAGATTGAACAAGGTGTTTTAGTGGGGAGGAAAACATCAGAAAGCCTTCGACACCTTGAAAACAAATATTAGTACAACACCTGTACTAGCACTGCCTGATCTACAAAGACCATTTGAAATCCAAACAGATGCCAGTGACTATGCCATGGGAGCAGTGTTGACACAACACGGTAAACCCATATGTTATCATTTTGAGACTTTTAATCCTGCAGTGGTTAAATATCCTACATATGACAAAGAATTGTATGCATTAGTTAAGAGTGTGAAAAAGTGGAAACATTACTTAATGGGCAAAGAGATAATAATACATGCTGATCATCAACCACTTGAATATCTACACTCCCAAACTAAGTTGCAACAATCAAGGCATTATAGATGGATGGGTTTTCTACAACAGTTTCATCTAGTCATCAGATATAAAAAGGGCATACACAACAAAGTTTCAGACATGTTATCTAGACCCATTATAAATTCATCTACCATAATTAAGCATAATTCTGTGCTACATAAAAGCTACATAGAACAATATGCTGAGGATATGGACTTTAAAGATGCATATGCAACTTTGAGTCAAGGAAAAAAGGTAGACGAATTGGACTATCATGTGAAGGACCGACTCTCATACCATTGTGGGAAACTCTGCATTCCACAAACATAGAGAGTAAAGATAATTAGAGAGGCACACACTTCTTTGATATCAGATCACTTTGGGGTTAGTAAAACAGTAGCACAACTGCAAAGATTTTGTTATTGGCCGAAAATGAATGAGACAGTTTCTAGATATGTAAGAGGGTGTACTATGTGTGCTAAAAGCAAGCCCACCAATAGAAAACTAGGCTTGTACACTCCTTTACCAGTTCCTTCTCACCCTTGGGAAAGTGTTTCGATGGATTTTGTTGGAGGACTGCCTAAATCTAGGAAAGGTCATGATTATCTATATGTGGTTGTGGATAGGTTCAGCAAAATGTGTATTTTGAAACCTTGTAATAAATAGATTACAACTGAACAAACTACAAAATTATTCTTTGAACATGTATGGGTTCATTTTGGATTACCCACTTCCATTGTATCTGATCGAGACACCCGATTTGTGGGGAAGTTTTGGTCAAGTTTGTGGGAATTGATGGACACCCAACTGAAGAAAAGCACAACTTTTCATCCACAAACCGATGGCCAGATAGAAGTAGTTAACAAGATTGTGATCTAGTTACTCAGGGGATATTGTAGCAAACATCCTAAGCTTTGTGATGAACACTTATGTTATGTGCAACATGCTTACAACAGAGCCAAATACTCTTCTACACAGAGATCTCCTTTTGAGACCTGTTTTGGTTTCACACCAAGATCACCTTTGGATTTTTTCTTTGGTAAATATACCATGCTTTATGGACACAATGATGTGGACAAGGCAACTAGGTTCATTGATCAGATCCAGGAGATCCACCAAGTAGTACAGGAACAATTGGAAAAAATCCAAGCCAAATACAAGGCTAGGCATGACAAGCATCGGATGGAGCATAGTTTTGAAGTTGGAGACCAGGTTTGGATGTATATCAGCAAGGATAAGATGCAAGGTGGAGGTAAAAATCTAAAGCCTATCAGGTATGGACCTTTTAGGATACTTGAGAAGATTGGTGAAAATGCTTTTCGCCTTGATCTACCAGCTTACATGCACATCTACTCAGTCGTAAATGCAGATTGCTTGAGGCTGTTTGAACCTTCAATGATTGAGGATCCTGAAGAGCAAAGTCAATTGCCTTCTATTAATGACCTGCTACCTGAATATCTTAATGAATTACAGGAAGACACAGTCTTGGACAAGAAGGTGAGGACGACACACAGAGGAGATGTTGAGTACCTCAGAATTGGACTCAAAGGTTCAAAGCCGAGCAGTGCAAAGTGGATTGAGATTGGACAAGTGGGACAACAATATCCTCACTTAGTCGATGCTTGAAAGAAAACCAACTTTTGGTGGTCCAAAAGCTTTTTTCAGGGGGAAGGATGTGATCCGAATTGGATCCATGAAAGATTGATTAAAGAACCATGACTATATTAGGTAAGGACAAATCTCTAAATGATTTAGAACCGTGATAAAAAAACACCCCTGAACTAGTGGCAATGGCAGCCAACGTGGAATGACGAGGACCTCGGTCAAAGCGCGCTGACCAAGGCCCATGGAGACTACGTAGGAGGTCAAAGTAGCCCCTGGGAGCCTCGGATCGGGTGGATTTTGATGCATTGTGGGGGAAGCTCGAGCACACGGACGCATAGCGAACCGGAGAACCGCGGGTGGAAAAGGAAAAAGGCACTAAACGTACAAGGCGAGACCCGCACTCTGGAACCAGTGGTATTGATCAGGGCACCCTCAAATGGTAAACGATTTTGGAGAAAGCGGAGCGATCCCACACATCGATCGACGCGTGGCAGGCAGAGGTGAGAGAAAACCACCGTTGATCACGTGTTATCGGTAGAGCAAGTCAACCACGTGGGACATGCATATGGCGTCGGATTTGGAGGCCCTAGATCAGATGGCTGAGATCAAGCCCGATGGAGGAAGTGGAATCGACGAAGGAATATGCCGCAATTTGTAAAGATTTGGAATCCGTTTGACCGCCACGGTGGAGGAAAGACTTCATCCACGACATAACTGAAGAAACGAACCGACGAGCAGGACGATGTTGTTTAGAGGAGGACATGTGGCCACTCCCTGAGCGTTCATTCTGACACCAAACAGGGAACTCCAAGCACAGCTGCAGAAGGTGAATTGACAAAGGCAAAAGAGGAACCGAACATACATGAGTTCGAATGGCTTCAAAGCCATGAACAACGAAAGGAAACAAGACAGTCAAGTCGGAGAATAGTTTGAGAGACGAGGAAAGGCCAGAATCCCGAGAGGAGGACAGAACACATAGAGGAATAAGGCAGCAAAGCAAAAGCAGAAAGAGGACAGAGGGCTGAGCTGACCAGTGGCAGCATCGAGCACCAGAGAGATTCAAGCCGTCCCATAGAGGAATTTGTCCGGACTGAGCACCACATTGGGCTCTTGCCACTGTAGACCAAAAGGTCACAGAGCTAGAGGGACGAAGAGTTTGTGTACTCCAGTGGCTTGGGGAATCCAAGAATCACCCTGCCAAGCGAAACCTGCTTCAGGAGAACTCACATTGAGTCCTTGTATTGTAATTATCTGCTTAAAGGCACAAATAAAACAAGGCCACCACTGAAGCTGGACGAGAGACGTAGCCCTGGAGAATGGGGTGAACTCCTTATTAAAATTCTTGTGTCTTTGTGTTTGCTTATTGTATTTCTCTGCTGTCTTTCCATTTTATTGTCTTTGTATTGGCAATCTAATTGATCCGTTGCTTCAATAACACATAACACACACCAACACATGAGTCTGTAATACCTTAGTTTAATAAATCTTTAATTGATGTCACTCATAGGGTGAATATCATATCAGTTCTCCTTGATCTTCACATGGACTTGGAGTCCCTCAACTGCTAGTGAATTCGAGCCATGAGTGAGGATCCTGTGATCCTAATCTGAGTTAGAGAGTTAAGGAGGTGGAAAAGCCTCCTATATTCTCTCTTGGTTGTCTCCATCAAGACCATGCATAGTAAATTCCTAAAAAATGCTTATTTTTCCTGCAATTTAATCACATTAGTTCTCACAATATGACAAACACGTCTTAATATTCTTACTAAGCATATTATGACTAAAAATGTGAATTAATGTGAGAAAATGATAGTTTTAAGGGTTGGAGGATAGCATAATGAACTTCAAAATATACCTATTAATGGGACCCATCATCATCCCTCTTCTAAAGGTGTTGCTCATCCTCTGAGCAACTTAGTCCTGGTGGCCTCTTTGACATCCCAAGGCACTTCAGATGGTGTGCCTTCCCCTGGATAGAAAACTGTAGTTGCCTCTATGTCTGCCAATTATTTTTGTTCCTCTGCTTGGTTTATGCCTTATTGTAGGCCCAATCATAAGGGAGGACTATGTTTGATGCCTATCCACTTGATATTAAAGCTTTGCATGATCATTTTGTATAGTGGGGTTTTCTCTAATGCATTCCTTAGTATTTCCAGGGAGTGATATTATCTGATTTGTAAACTGTGAGGCAAGGCATGCCATCTTCTTTGAAAAGCTTGCAGACTATCTGTCCACAACATCCTAAAAGTGTACTTAAAATGCAAGATGGATTGATCTTGGGATGCTATGTAACTAGGTGTCAATTCATGATAAGAGGAGATGAGATTGTGGTTACTGATGACAAATTTGGGGCTCACTAATTCTGCTATGATATGTAAGGGCTCCTTTTCTTCTTTTGTCATCACCATTTTTAATTCTTCATCCCTTGCCTTGTCACGAGTCAATCAAGAGGCTAATGCCATTAATTGCATGTCTCCCAACCTTGAGTTGGGGTCCCAAAAAATTCATGTCTGTGAGGATTAAATTAGGCATGTAAAACTCAGCTAGCATGGCTCTATCCCCAATACTTTCCATTTTGTAAAAGTCAATGAATTTCTTGTAGTCTTGGAAAGGGAATGAGCCATACTATGCCAATGTCATAATTTGAAACTGCCGCCACTACTCGTTGAGGAAAACAGCACAAGATTTGGATGGTTTCCTACATTGTATAGCTTCCATGGATAAACTTTCCATGGTGGAAAGTTTTGTGTCTTTTTCTTGCAACTACTCTGTTAACCTGATGTTTTCTCCCTGTAGTTGTTCCCTCATGATTGACTCTCTCAATTTTAGATCATTCAATTCTTTTCCCATCTCATTGAATTTATCCTCCATGAGACTCACATCCTCTACACTTTTGGATTTTGCAATCTGCATCCATCTACGTGTTTTGCCTCTTTCCTTCTCTAACTTAAAAAAGAGTGGGATCGTGAATTTATCAGGTATAATTTTGTCTCCCTCAACAAATTTGTAGTAATATTCTAGGATGGATTGTGGATCAAGCTATTGAATATATTTGAGGCCTTTTTCTTCTTCTTTTACGATGGTTTCTCCTTCCTGTAGCAGTTCCTTATGCTCCTGTAGCATCCCCTATTTCTCCTGTAGCAACCCCTGTTTCTCCTGTAGCTTCTTTGTTTCCTCCTGTAGCTCCCATTTTTCTTCTTGTCCAATGGCAATTTGTGTCTTGAGTCTCTTGAAGGTGATTTCCCTAGTGGTGGGATTTCTCACAAGTTTCACAGGTGGCTTGGTTTTTTCCTTAGAAGAGGTAACCTCCTCAATCTTCCCTTCACTAGGTCCTACTTCTTCCTTTTTTCTTGGTGCCTCATCAATAGTGATAGGGATTTTTGAAGGAAGCTGTGGTTTCCCTTGCTTAATCCTGGTGCTCTTTGTTTTGAATTATGGGGGACCTTGCCTTGGATGCCTCCTTTTGGGCTTGATAGGTGTGCTCAATGTAGCCAATGTTGCAACCACATCTTGCTTAGTGCTCCCTGGAGAGAGAATTGTTTGATGCCATCACTTCTCTTTCTCTTGGGGATTAGAAGTATCCTCAGGGATCTCGTTTTCTTCTTCCTTAATATCTGCTTCCTCTTCCTCTGTTTTTCTTGTCTCTTCTTCCTCGATTTTTCCTTCCTCTTCTCCTATGTTTTTCCTTCCCTACCTCCAGTGCTAGAGGCTGGTGTTTCTCCATGTGTGAAGGCTTGGGTTTCAATGAAGACCTCCCTGTCCATGTCTACAAAATCAATCCATAGCACAGGGTTCCTTACGTGACTTAAAGCATCCATCACAATCAAATTACTCAGGCCATGGTGTGAAATGTGTTGATGCTTCCCTTCCCTCACCTTATGGCTCATTTCAATGATTGATTGCATGAGGAAATGGGGAACACTTAGTCTTTGTGGTATTGGTAAATCTACTTTGAATCTGAGCTCATGTAGTAGCTTGAAAGAATAGGCATATACAATGCTCAACCTCCCCTTGTAGGATATGTATTTGAGAATGTGGTAGGCCACTTCATCCCAGGGGTAAGATAGGCTTTCTCTTCTTACTCCATTATTATCTTCCACAAGTTTTTCTCTTTGAATGAAAAAATTCTTCCTGACCATAAGACTTACTGCTTTTTTGTCCTTGCTCCATCGAATCCCTAAGGGTAAGGTGGTCACTCTACTTATGATTTCAGGATTTCAAGAGATGGCTAATCCTCTGACAATAACAATGGCACTATCTTCTCCTTGATAATGTAGTATCATGGAAAATTCTTGAGTGATATCATCATAATACCCTTTCAACTATTCAAAGAAACCCACCCATTGATGTATTAGAAAAATGTTCACTATAGGATGGTGTTGGTGAATTCTTTTTGTGTATGTGGGTTCTCTTATATTGAATCCTCCCCCCATTTATTCTACTACTCCTTCTTGGTGTTACTTAGTTATGAATTTCAATGTTTCCTCAAAGAAATCTCAATGGTAGAAACAATATTAAACTTCCTTTTTATTAGTGAGGGAGAAGGATGCTAGAATTTATATCGAAGGAAATTAATTTTCTGTCCCTATCTTGCCTTTACACACAACAATTTCCAAAAGGAAATACTGCTCAATTGTCTATTACAGGGAAAAGGAGAGAGAAATCCATTTAGTCCTTTTCAAAATAGCCCAGGCATGTGCATGAGGGTTTGAGGACAACTTTGGGTCACTTTGGCTCTCTTTCACCCTTCAATTCTCCCTTGTAGCTTCTTCTCAGCCCTCCTGTAGCAATTCAGACCCTCTTGTAGCTCCTCTTATAACATCTACTATAGCACCTGCAACCATAGTTTAAATAAGCTTAGTGGCACCCTAGGCTATCTGATAGCACTAGCTCATCCTTCCATTAACTATTTTTTCTAGAAATGAGCGATGGTGCAAATGGATTTGAGCGTAGTCCTTAATATTCCCTTTTGTGGTAAAGGCTCGGAGTGCTTTGGTGACATGGCTCATACACAAACTTCTTTTATTTCAACTGTTGTACCTAGTCCTTGCAATCATTACCCTTCTCCTCGTGATTATCACCTCACTCCTTGTAATCACCACCTCACTTGAGTTGACTTTTCCACTTGCATGTGTAACTAAAATGAAATTTAGTTTACTAATCAAAGGTGGCCAAGTTCATTGGCCACCTCTAGACCATTAAAATTCCTTTCTCGATTATGAACACATTTTAGCATTATATGCATAGGGAAGAGGTGAGGGTTTTCATACCTGATCCTACCTGTGGATTGAGTCGCTAGAGATGCTTGCATGCTAGAGCTGGATCTCATAACATTGCGATCATAAGGGTGTTGATTTTATTTTCTTGTTTTTGTTTAGGTCTTCATAACTTGATGGTATTTTGACTGATAACTTTGTTGTGTGTGCAAGCCCTCTACTGGTGGTGGAGTGGATGGATTGCTTCCTAAGGATGATGTGCCTCTTCTCTACTTCAGAAATGGCTCCATGATTCTTTCTATGGGTGTAAAAAAATAATTTTTAGGAGTTTTGTTGTGACTGTACAAGCTGCTACATGAGGAGTCTTCTTCCTGTAGCAGTCATTTAATCCCCTTTTTCAAGACCTTATTTTTCATGTCATATTGAAGACAAGTCATGAAAGGTATGAGGACAAGATTAAGATAACGAGGAAGTGGTGTAAGAATGGAAACACATGTTTTCTGTGTTTTTTTAGATGCATGACAAAGAGGAAATTTGAGCTAACTTTGATTGGATGAAGTGGATGGGTGATGAAATTGAAATTGGTGTACCTCTCTCAAAATTAAGAAAGCATGACACTATGGTCTCCTTTTCCCATCAAATCTCTCTCCTGTAGCATTTTGGGCTCCTCCTGTAGCATTACAGGCTCCTCTTGTAGCATTACAATGAGGAGGAAAAATTTGATTCTTTTGTTGGCTGGATGACGGAGAGAGGTAGGTATGTGATTAGGTTGTGTGGAAATGAAATGTGTGCTTATAAAAATGGAGAAATACACTTGTAGATTCTACCCTGTAGCCATGGTTCTGTCAACTGTTTGGAGTCTTGCAAAGAAAAGATGTTAGCAAAAGTGGTGTAAGAACTCCTTCTCTGTGTTTTTCTCTCTTTTGTGTTTGTTTTTATTTTGTTGAGACAAGCAGGCTAACTTTGTAGAGGTTTTCAACCTGCATTCCTGCCCTAGGTGCCTCAGAGGTGGTTTTCACTTAGGGATATTATCATATTTTATTTTTTATTTCTTCTCTTTTTTTCTCTTGGGTTTCCTCAGGTAGGTTTTCATTAGGGGAATCTTGAGGTCTAAAATGGGTCTCTTAAGAAAAAGGTACTACCAAAATAAACTTTATAAGAACCAATAGGATTTAAGATGATGATGTCAACAATGGGGGATGATTCACCATTTTTGGAGTTAAAGAGTAAAAAGATTAAAAAACAATAAAACCATTTTTTCAATTCGTATTTTCAACTTATCTCCCTAAGGTTTTACTCAAATTTTGAGTGGGAGTACTCGTTGGATGAAAAATTTAATTCTTCATCCAAAGACTATCCATGTTTCATACTTTCGATGGACCCTGCTACACGAAAAATGAGAAATACATGAAAAAAAAAACGTGATTACAATCACGTTTTTCATGTATTTCTCATTTTTTGTGTAGCAGGGTCCATCAAAAGTATGCAACATGGGTACTCGGAAGAGGAATCAAATTATGCATCCAACGAGTGTTTATGCTCGAAATTTGAGTAAATCCATAAGGAAATAAGTTGAAAATACGAGTTGAAAAAATAATTTTCTTTTTTCCCTCTAAAATTTGATGATGTAGTCTAATCTTATTTTATTATTTCCACTATTATTTTATAATATCCTTAGGAGGCCCATTTTAGACCTCAAAACTACCCTAATGCAACTTGGGAGTTGGCCTCAGATGCCTCATGGGGGTTTTCATCTAGGCCTTCTTATTATTATTATTATTTTTTAGATATTTGGTGGACTGAGGGCTATGAGCCTCCCAATCATATTTAACTCTCTAGTGACTGAAATGACAAAATCTTCCTTGGATATAGGTTTCTTGTACAACTTCAAGCCATGACCATTGAAAAGTAAGGGAATCCCTTCCTCATCAATTGTTCTGATTTGGACAGATCCATTCTCATGACACTTCTCTACTAGATAGGGACCCAACCATCTTGTCATTAACTTCCTCTTGAAATCCTTGAATCTAGAATCATACAATAGGGCCCAATCTACTTCTTGAAAAGTCTTTCTCTGATGTGCTTATCATGCCAAATATTCATTTGTAATGGATTACCTCAGTGTGCAGGAGAGCTTGCATTCTAAATTCATCCAGACCATTGAGTTGGAGCAGCCTTTCCTGTTGTGCTATAGTGAGATCCAAGTCTAACTCAACTACCATCCTCAAAATGTTGTATTCAAATTCAATAGAAAAAGGGCATTCTTCCCATAAATCAACTCAAATGGAGTGAATCGAGTGGTGGTCTTGCAAGTGGTGTTGTAGGCCCAAGTGGCTTCCACAAGTCTGCCTGCACAATATTTTCTGCTGCTGCTAACCAGCTTGGTAAGAATTCTCTCAAATGCTCTATTTTTGACCTCCACCTGCCCATTTTCTTGAGGGTGATAGACAATAGATGTCCTATTCTTGATGTGGTTCTGCTTCATAAGATATTCAATCAAACTTGATGTAAATTGTGCTCCTTGATCAATGACTATTTCCCTTGGAAATCCAAATTTGTAGAAGATGTTCTCCCTCAGAAATTCAACCACTTTTTGCTCAGTTGCTTCCTTTACTACTTTTTTTTTAGCCCATTTGGTCAAGTAATCAATGCATACAATGATATACCCTTTTTTTTTTTTTGGGGGGGGGGGGAGAGTTGTAAATAGGTCCAATGAAATCCACGCCCCACTTTTCAAATGGCTCTAGAGCCACTTGAGGTTGTAAGGGAATTTCATCTTTGGGTGTTGGCTTACCCATCCTTTGAAACTGATCACACCTAGTGGTGTACCTCCTTGCATCCTGATGTAAAGTGGGCCAATAGTAACCTGATTGTAGAACTTTGAAGGCTTTCCTCTTAGCATCAAAGTGAACCCCACAAGGTCCATCATGGCATGATGAGAGGATGTCAAATACCTCTTCTTCCTTCACACATCTACTCAAGATTTGATCTAACCCTAACTAGAAAATTTCCCCCCCAATCCAGGTGAATGGGGCTCTCTTCCTGACAATCTTGCTTTTCTCCTTGGAGGACAGGTTAGGAGGGAATCTTCCAATAACCAAATAGTTGGCTATATCAATAAACCAAGGCAAAAGCACCAAGATGGAAAAGGGATGTTCATCTGGAGGTCGTTCATCTATTATTTCTTCCTTTCCCATAGGAAGGGTTAGTCTTGACAAGAAATATGCAACTACATTCTCTTTCCCTGGTTTATCAATAATATTCAAATCAAATTGTTGTAATAATAACAATCATCTAATTATCCTAGCGTTGACACCACATTTATTCATTAAATACTTAATGGCTGCCTGATCAATGTGAACAAAAGTTTGATACCCAGTGATGTAGTGCCTAAACTTGTTTAAAGAATATACCACATCCAAGTGTTCCTTTTTAGTGATTGTATAATTCAACTCAAGTTTAGAAAGGTTATTAATGATGAAATAGATAACATAAGGCAATTTGTCTTCCACTTGTCCTAAGGCTTCCCCTACAACTTTATCTGATGCATCTGTATGTATATGGAAAGGTAATGCCTAGTTGGGACCCCTAAGGATGGGTGCAGTGGTCAATTTTTCTTTTAGTATTTTGAATGCTTCTTGACAGTGGTTTCTCCAACAAAAATTTGAATCTTTAGCAAGTAGTCCAAACAAGGGTGAAGCCAGTTTGCTAAAATATTTAATGAACCTTCTATAATATGTTAAGAAATTTAATGCATAACATAAATAATTATTGAGAGGAATATATATAAGAAAATAACCAACAACAACCATAAACACATAAACACAAATGTTTATGCGGGAAAACCCCAAATCCAGGGAAAAACCCAACCTAATAAGATCTCATTAGCATTGGCCAAAACCCTGACCAATCCAACCAAGTGAGCCTTTACCGCTCACCTCCAAGTCTTGCATTACAATGATGTCCTTCCAGCCTTTTATAATCTCCATTACATATAATACAATGGGCAGAATACTATGGGTGCACAATACCATGTGCCCTAAAACCGTCACTTGTTTAACCTGGTCAACTTTGACTCTACCCGAGCCAAGTTTACCTAACAATTCCCCCTTTAAACTTTACTTGGGGTTCCTCGACTAAATCTAGCCAAACCTTCTAAGTGAGACAATCTTGCTCACTCTAGCTCTTACCCCCTTCAGAGTTTTTACCCGGGGTATTGTTAACCCGACATCCCCCCTATCACCTAGGTCTAACCCAAACTTTACCGGTGATCACCGAGGGGTAAACATGCTTTACCAGGTCTTACAGTAATATGCCCATTTACATGCAATAATTTGAATTCATTATTTATTTATCTATTTATTTTTTGTTTATTGTTGCCGCGATTCTGATCCATCCTCTCTCAATTTTATTTGCTCAAAAACTTCTATCAAACCGCTCCAATTGCGAGCCCAAGAACCTCATAGATTCCAGCACCGATGGCCTCACGTAGTAGAAAATGAACAATTTTCGAAGCCGCATGAACAATTTTCTTCTGCTGACCTGCATGCAACCCACGCCTACTCCATCTTTCAACACGACATAGAACACACAGGAAATATCCCTTATCGATTTCCTACGAAAAAAGTTCCGAACAAAATCAGCCTTGAATTTAAATATTACCAAAATTTATCTCTCAACCTTCCTTAAATAGCCACATGAATCCCGAACAATTTGTCAGCATGTTCCAAACTGGTAAATATTGCAAATGCACTGCGATCCCTGGCAGTTAGGGTACTATCTTCCGCACATTCTCCTCGAGGTTCTTCCATGTACGATTGTTCCACCATTATTTTCCAAACCCAGATCTGTAAAAAGGGTTGCATTGATCTCATCAAGCACTATAAACCCTTGGCATCAAAGAATCCCTTTGAAGCCAATATCTGGGTCTGATACCAGTTGTTAAGAAATTTACTGCATAACATAAATAATTAATGAGAGGAATATATATAAGAAATAACCAGCAACAACCATAAACACAAATGTTTATGCAGGAAAACCCCAAATCCAGGGAAAAACCCAACCTAATAAGATCTCATTAGCATTGGCTAAAACCCTGAGCAATCCGACCAAGTGAGCCTTCACCGCTCACCTCCAGGACTTGCATTGCAATGAAGTCCTTCCAGCCTTTTATAAGCTCCATTACATATAATACCATGGGCAGAATACTATGGGTGCACAATACCATGTGCCCTAAAACCGTCACTTGTTTAACCTGGTCAACTTTGACTCTACCCGAGTCAAGTTTACCTAACATAATACCCAACTGATCCAAGGAAAATCTTGCCATCTCTTTGCTTTGGAGGGATAGGGACCATTTTGATGATGACAATGTTGTTTGGGTAACCTGCATCCCTTCCTTGGATATGGAATGGCCAAGCATAATCGTTGCATTCATAAAAAAATCACATTTCTTAGGGCTTAATGAGAGATTCATTTCAATACATTTCTTCAAGACTTTGAACATATTGGAAAGAGCTCCTGGAAGCCACATCCATAAGGAATGAAATCATCCATGTATATCTCAACAAAGTCATGAACAAGTTCAACAAAGATACTTAGAACTACCCTCTGAAAAGCAGCAGGGGAATTGCACAGACCGAATGGAAGAACTCTATAGGAAAAGACACCTCAAGGACATGTAAATGTGGTCTTCTCTTGATATTTAAGGCTGATATGAATTTGGTTGTATCCACTAAATCCATCTAGGAAGGAGAATAATTTATTTCCTACAAGGCCATCTAGGACTTGGTCAATGAAGGGAAAAGGAAAATGGTCCTTATTTGTAACCTTGTTAAGTTCCCGGTAATCAACATAGATTCTCCACTTCTCATTCTTCTTGGGAACTAAAACAAGAGGTGAAACCCACTCACTATTTGAAATGGGGTATATGAACCCCACATCTAGTAACTTTTGTAATTCTTCTTTCACAATGTCCTTAGGAACTGGGTTCATCCTTCTCTGGGGTTGGCGCATATGCTTGCATCCATCTTTGATGTAAATATGATGAGTAAAAACTGAGGGATGCACACCTTTCATTTCATTATAATCCCAAGAAAAAATATCTAGTTGTTGCCTCAGTACATTGCACAACTGTTCTTCTTATTTGGTTAAGTGAGGGGTTGATCTTTAGAGTTCTAGATGGGCCAAACTCTACAATATTGACATGTTCTAGGCTAGAGTCAACAAAGCACAAGTCAGTGTAAGGACTACTCTCGGATTATTTTAGCAATTCATCAATTGGTATGGGAGTGGGGGGCTAATTCCATAAGATATTGTCAATAAGGTCATCTTAATCAAGTTTTTTCCCTCCCATAACAATATCTAGAGTGCATAGTGGGTAGGGGGGTGTATGATACAATTCAACCTCTTTTTCATCCTCTAACCATATGGGTAGATCGTGTTCAATAAAAGGTTTAGAAAGAGGATACAACACAAGTTTTTTGATAAATGTCCATTCTTGATAGTCATGTTCCCAGCCCTACAACTAATGTAGACATCAACAGTGGCCAACCAAGGTCTTCCTAAGATGAGAGGATAGCCATTAAACTTGGTTTTTGGCTAGAGTACTAGGAAATCAGTGGGGTACTTCTAAGAGTCAATGGATACCATCACATCCTAAATAACTTCCTCAGGAGCTATTGTGGACCTATCTGCAAGCTGAAACATTGTGGTGGTCTTCCTTAAATCCCCTTGGATGTTGAGATTTAGCATGGTTTCCCTGGTCATTACATTGATTTCAGCCCCAAGATCAATCAAGGTTTTAGGGATCACAATGCCATCGATGTGTGCATCCACTACTAGACTACTAGGATCCAATAAATTTGGGGAGATTACTCTTCCTAGTATTAGATCAAATAGTTGTTCAACAAGATTGATTGTGGGAGTATCTCTTCTCCTTCTCCCAGGCATTTTGAAACATTCCTCCTTTATAATATTTTTGCAAATGAAAACATATTGGATGGCTTGGAGAAGGGGTATCTTGACACACAAATTATTCAACTCTTCCAGAAGTTCAACCTCTTATGGGATGTGCTGTTTAGGGTGGACCAACCTTTCAGTTTAAGGATGTGCATTGATTTGAGGGGCACTCTCCTCCTTCTCTTATTCAAGCTATTAAGGTGGAGACGGTGGCTGATTATTTGGGGGGACTTTCCTAGACCGAAGGTTGATCTCTTGGATTTCCATAACATAAGTAGGATATGATGTCTCTCCATTGGAGACCTGTTGTGCCTTCTTAGTGTTCGGGTTCAAATTGGGTTGAGTAGGCATTTGAGTTTGATTAGGTGGGGTTTGATGAGTTTGTTGTGGTTGAGGTTGGGGTGGAGGAAATAAAACAAGAGGATGGTTTGTTTGAGGCCTCCACCCTTGTGAGGGGTTGCCCCATTAGGAAGATTTGGGTGGATACGGCTGAAAAGGATGGTTGATAGGCTAAGGAAGACACGGAGGAGCATGATGGATTAGTGGAAGGGTACCACGGCTAGAAAGGTGCATTCTAATTTGGATTGTAGTGAGGATAATGCACACCTTGAATGCTTTGTTGATATGGCTAAGGTCATGGGCGTCTCCTTTGGTTAATGAATCACAACTATTCTGACCCACTCTCTACTCCTCCATGGTATACAACCTTTAAGCCTGGTAGAGAGGGACATTTTTCTGTTGCATGATTCTCTTCACAAACTAGGCAAACTTCTATGATATTCATTCCTAGGAGGTATTTTAGTACATCTAGGGAAATAAATAGCTAGTGCCCCACTTCCTCTTGTTTTCTTTTGATTTGCATTATATCCATTTGTAGGGAAAATGTATGCAAAATTTCACTCTTGAAATCCTCAACCATATTCCCTATCTCATGCTTGAGTGGATGTTTTGGAGGGAGGGGAACTAGACAAGCTTTTGCTAGACCTACCCTTTTTCCTAAAACCCCTAGAGTAATTATTGAATAAAGTTTTGATTTCATCATAAGGAAACTAGTAGATATATCCTCTAGATAGCCTGTTGAGTGTTTCCATTACATCTTCCCTAATCCCTCGGAGAAGAACTAGCTCGAGTGACTCATGATCAAGGGTATAGTTGGCCCTCCTATAATTGAGGTGAAAACTTTCCTCATAGTCCTCCAAAGGTTCATTCGGTCCAAGGGTCATCCTAAAGATTTAATCCTTTGTTTATTTGGACCTATAATAATACCGGTATTTATCATTGAAGGTTTGTTTCATTTCGGCCCAGGTAGTGATGTTGCGTCTAGGTAGTCTCATAAATTAGCGCAAGGCTACATCTTTGAGGGTAGAAAGAAACAATTTCAGCTTTTTCTCATCAAAGGCATAGTCATAGGTCCTACAAACAACAACAAAATCAAACATGAAGGTGTTAGGATATTTAGAGGTTAGGCCATGGAAATGTGGAAGGAAACAAGGATTATATTTTTCATTCTAGCCTCTCCATTGGTTTCTCTGATAGGGAAAAACTCATTGTTCTGGTTTTTAGCCATAGTTTAGGTAGGTGAGATAGGTTCTTCTTCTCCTATAGGTTCTTCGAATTTTTTAGGTGGATCTCCTAAAGGGTTTTCCAACTCCCCTGTAGTTAGAGAGGGAAGTTCACAACATGAAGAAGAATGAAGATTGGATGGTTGAGGGGGTGGGGGTTTTAGGTAAGAATTTCCCTTGGTTATCCCTACTCCTACAAGGCATGAAAGAACAAGTTTATTTTTTTTTTCAAAATAATAAGATTGATGCAAGACAGAAAAACAATTCTTCAGTAGAAACAACACTTACTTAGACACCTCCCCGACAAGGACGCCAAAAAGTGATGAGCCTTGGTATTGCACTAAGAGTGTTGTAACTCACAAGGGCTCTTCAACTCAAATTATCAACCCAGGGTTTGTACAAAATTAGAGGTGACAGTGCTATTTGCATAGTAGGTTAGGTTCTACTCATGTCACCCTTAGTCATGAAATTAGATCAAGGTGTTCAAATACCATTCGTCCAACTAACTATAGTGAAAACTTCTTATGAAAGTGAAAATGCCATTCATTCAAATGTATATGCTAATTGACATTACGTGAAAGAGAAAGGGATAATCTACTTGCAGAAGTAAAACTACTCTACTTTGTAAATTTAATCAAATAAATAACCTACTTGCATGTATCATTGATCTACTTTACATTTTCCTGAAAATAAGGAATCTAACTTTTAACATGCCTATGAGAAAAATACTAATTCTAACTCTATTTTGCAGTGAGGAAAGAAGGAGGTTGGAGTGCTCTAAGAGCCTTCCTTAATCATCAAATGATGAGTTGGGGCCATTATTCAACTTAACTAGGCTAGGATCAAAGTGGGGAGAAAAATTGGTTGGAAAGAACACTGCTACAAGGCTGTTACAAGAGTTGCTACAAGAAGTCCTGTATTGTTACAAGAAGCCCGACTTTGCTACAAGATGGGTTCTGAGAGCCTTTGAGGGTAGAAATGGTTTCTTGAGGGCAGGAGAAGATGGATGAAGGTAGTAGGAAGTTAATGAAGGTTTGGGGATCCCCCTAGCCAATCCTAGGACCTCTCAGAGGTCTATCTTGCACCAAGGGTGATGCCCATGATGTCCTCTATTTTCCTTAACAGAATGACTATGGAAACAAAGTTTGGGAGCAGCCTGAGGTGCAAAGGAAGAATATGGAAAAGTCCAGGTGGAGATGGAAAGATATGCCCACCCCTACAGATAAACACAACCCTGTAGCTAGCCAAATACATGCATCAAATGACCAATAACACAGTGAGATAAACTATCATGGAAAAGATGAGATGAATTTGACTAAAATCTATTCTATTCCACAACACTACTCTGATAATTGAATTAACTCCTAAGTTGCATGGAGTAAACATGCAAAAATATTACAACTAACATCTATCTATTTCCAAGAAATCATAAACACATGTTTTTGTATTGAGATTGTAAATATTTCTGATCATTCTTCCCATACGAGAGCTGATAGGGAAGCCTACAATCACTGTTGGGTGTGGAGTCCGATTATCTTTTTTATTAAGAGGTATCGTCGTGTTGGACCCCACTCTTTAATGGGGCGGAAATAATGCCCATTTAAGAACCTTCAGGGGGGTCTAGGGGCGGGGGCAACGATGATTTTATGAGCCCCCCTTAGTGAGGGTTCGGGGGCAACACCCCCAAAGCTAAAAATAGATGTAAAATTTCCTTGTAAAATATTGTAATTTCATAGTCAATCTGAGCTGTTCATTAGGCAGATGATCTAACTGTAGAAGTTAAGTTTAATTTAGGGTTTTTTTCCTAGAAAGAAACCCCTTTCTATATATGATGAAATTATACTGCGACTATGTATATGTGTATTCTGAACGAGAAATAGAGAGGCGACTGTGTGAGAGAGAAGGAGAAATTTTATTGGATCTGCTGTAGGTTGTATCTCTTTATTTTTTGGATAATATAAAGGAAGAATTGGCTATTTCTCCATGGACGTAGCCCAAATTGGGTGAACCATGTATATTTGTGTCTCTCTTGTTTTATGCGTTTTCTGTGTTTGTGTTTCTGCAATATTTTATGTGTTCCATTGCTATGTAATATATAGTTTTCTAACAATTGGTATTAGAGCCGAAGGTCTATTTGCCTATTAAACTCACATGAGAGAAGGGTTCCTGGTTTGAGTGGGAGAAATGGTGGAAGATGGTAGGTTTAGGGTTAAGAAATTTAATAGTCAAAACTACTCGTTGTGGAAGATGCAAATGGAATATTATTTGTATAAAAAAGATCTGTACCTACCATTGAGTGGAAAAAAAAAGAAGCCGATGAGTATGACAAACACATAATGGGAGATTCTCGACAGAAAGGCACTTGGAACAATATGGTTGGGCTTAGTGGCATCGGTAGCCTTTAATATTTCAAAGGAAATGGCAACAGAGGTTTTAATGACGACATTGGCCAAACTATATGAAAAACCCTTAGCCTCAAAAAATGTATTTATTATGAAGCATTTATTTAATATGAAGATGTCAGAAGGTGGATCTTTTGTTGATCGTTTAAATGAATTTAATTTGGTTACCGATTAGTTATGTTTTGTAGGGGTAAATTTTGATGATGAAGTTAGGGCTCTGTTATTTCTATGCTCATTTCCAGAAAGTTGGAATGGTTTAGTTATGGAAATTAGTAACTTTGTCTTTGGATATAGTACTTTAAAATTTGATGATGTTGTCGGTGCAATCCTTAGTGAGGAAATGCGACAGAAAAGCTGTGGTGAGACATCAGGTAATGCTTTGATTGCAGAGACTAGGGGAGGAAAAATGGAAAGAGGAGAGAGCCTAGGATATAGCAGTAAGTCAAGGAAAGACATATCAAATTCCAAATTGAGATAGTGTGATGGAAATGCAGGAAGAAAGGACACCTGAAGAAAGACAGTAAGTCTCAAAATGGAAAAGGAGGAGACACACAAAAAGAAAACAATCATGAAGCAAATGTGACAGGTGATGTGTTGAAAGATGCTTTAATTCTTTCATTGGAAAATATTTTTGATGCTGGGTGGTAGTTTCAGGGGCCTCATTCCATGCCGCACCTGATAGGAAACATTTTCATGATTATGTTCAATGAGATTTTGTACAGGTTCGTTTGGGTGATGATAAACCTTATAAAATCATTGGAATAAGTAAAGTTTTCATAAAACAACTGAATGGAAACCAATGGCTATTAAAGGAGGTAAGACATGTTCTAGATTTGAAGAAAAATATAATTTCAACAAGATAGTTGGGAAGTGAAGGATGTGTAACTAATTTTATGGATAAAATTTGGAAGGTCACTAAAGGTGCCCTGGTAATAGCAAAAAGAGAAAAGGTTGGTACATTATATTTATGCAATGGTATTTTTAATTCCGTTGATGCTTTAACCTCCACAACAGAAGATACAACATTGTGGCATCATAGAATTGGGCACATGAGTGAGAAGGGGATGCAAATTCTCCACTCAAGAAATTTGTTGCCAGGTTTGAAGCCTGTTGATTTGTATTTTTGTGAGAATTTTGTTTATGGAAAACAGAGGAGAGTCAAATTCCTCAGAGTTGGGAAAGAAAAGAAGAGCGAAAAATTAGAGCTTGTGTATACAGATGTATGGAGACCTTCTCAGGTATCATCTCTTGGTGGTTCTCGTTATTATGTTACTTTTATTGACGATGCAACCAGAAAAACCTGGATTTATTGTATTCAAAATAAATCTAATGTATTTGATACTTTCAAGAAATGGAAAGCTTTGGTTGAGAATGATATAGGAAAGAAGTTGAAGTGTCTTAGATCAGACAATGGAGGTGAATATTGAAGCAAAAAATTTGATAAGTACTGTTTAGAGCACGAAATTCGCAGAGAAAAGATAGTTCTAGGAACACCATAGGAAAATGGTGTAAAAAAGGACGAGCAAGACAATCATGGAGCGTGCAAGGGCATGAGATTGCATGTAAGATTTCCATTACAATTTTGGGAATATGCTGTAGATACTGTTGTTTATTTAATAAACATAGGACCTTCAAGTTCCGTGGATGGAGCTATTCAAAAGGAGGCATGGTCAGGTAAAAAGGTAAACTACTCATTTTTAAATACTTTTGGTTGTGAATCCTTTGTTCACAGTAATAAAGAAAATAGAACAAAGCTTGAGGAAAAATCAAAGAAATGTATCTTATTGGATATTGTGTTAATGATTTTGGATATCGCTTATATGATTATGAAAAAAAAAAATCTTTAGGAGTAGAGATGTCATATTCCATGAAAGGGTATTGTATAAGGATCAAATGCAGAAAAAGAAACATGAAAAAGAAAACAGAGAATATACAATGCTTGATGAGATTACATAAAAAGTAAAGGTGTCTGAAAATCATAATGATCAACAACCACAACAACCAAAACAACCACATGCACTTCAAACACCTAAAAGTGGTGTTAGAAGATCTTCTAAGATAAATAGACCCCCTGCACGATACTCTCCTTTGTTATATTATGTATTATTGACTGATTCTAGTGAACCATAATTTTATGAAGAAGCAGTGTAGGTAGAAACTAGAAAAAAGTGGGAGCGAGATATGAAAGAAGAGATGGACTCCTTGGTACATAACCAGACTTGGGACTTAGTCATGTTGCCTGAAGGTAAAACAACATTGCAGTATAAATGGGTTTACAGGTTGAAGGAAGAAGATGGAGGTAGAAAAAGGTATAAGGCTAGACTCGTGGTGAAGGGGTTTGCATAGAAGAAAGGTATAGACTTTGATGAAATATTTTCTCTTGTTGTTAAAATGACTTCAATCAAAACTATTTTAAGTCTAATAGTAGCAAAAGATTTGCATCTTGAGCAGTTAGATGTAAAGATGACCTTTCTCCATGGGATTTGGAGGAAGAGATCTATATGCAGAAGCCATAAGGATATGAGGTCAAAGGGAAGGAGAAACTAGTGTGTAGGTTTGAGAAGAGCTTGTGTGGCTTAAAAAAGGCTCCAAGGCAGTGGTATTTAAAATTTGACAAGTTTATGTTCGAATAAGGTTATACTAGATGTCACTCTGATCATTGTGTTTATCTCAAAAGGAAAAATGATAGCATATATATTATATTGTTATTGTATGTAGATGACATGCTTGTTTCAAGATATAACATGCAAGAAATAAATGTTCACAAAGGAAAATTGCAAATTCATTTGCAATGAAGGATTTGGGTGCTGCAAAACAAATCCTTGGTATGAGAATTGTTAATTTTTAAATCGCGGTAAAATTACACATTGGACAACTTAGATGACCAAGATGATGATTGCATTAAATTCCTCTTTTTGAGAGGATCAAAATGGACCTAAAGATCACTTGATTTGGTCAAGCGGAAGTTAAGTTTTAAATTATTTTATTAATTCATTCATTATGGAATGGGTTGGCCCTAAGCACTTGGGTAATTGCTTGGGTCATTCTTAACCCCAAGTAAACCCTCAAGAAGCCTATAAAAGGAAGCGACCTCAAGCTCATTTGGACACACACTCAAGTTATTTTTTTATTTCTTGTACTTTGTCTTGGCTCACACAGGTTCATTGATGGAAGTACTCAGTGGGTTCGAGATCACAGGTGAAAGGTTCGCTCTAAGTTAGGGTATTCTTGATCTTGGTCGCTGCCACAATTCTGAAGTTTTTCGTCCATAGTCGCTGCCAGAATTCTGAATTTTTTCATCCATAGTCACTGGCATAGAGTGGGTAAGAGAGCGACTTTGGCTCTCTGGGCACTGGGAGGCAGTTCAAAGGGAGTGACTTTGCCTTTAGAAGGTTATGGTCTCTAGTCGCTGGCTTCAGGTAGCCTAGGGAGCAACTTTGCTTTATCAGTCGCTCGGATAACACTGCATGAGTTTGAATTTGCCTTGATTAGTCACTTGGACAACCTGACAAGGGAGCGACTTTGGATATTTGCTGTTCAGATCCATAGCCGTAGGCACATAGACCTCCTAGGAGCGAATTTTATATTACAGTCGCCCACATACTGCCTTCGTGAGTGTGACACTGAAGTTTTCCATCACGTACAAACAATGTTGACGATAGCGACCCAATTCAGATTTGGGGTTTTGACATCTTGACATCAATGATCTACGGATCTGGGTTTTTCTACTGTAGATCGATAGATATAAGTATCTTTGTTATTATAACAGATATGTAGAATTTTTTTATTATTACCTATTTTTGATTATATGTATTGGGCTTGTTAGCTCTGCTATGCAGCGCTGACTTTCTAAGGTCATAAAGAAGCATGGTTTGTTTGGTTGTGTCCAAAGGGGGCTCGCATTGGTCACTTTAATAAAAGATTTAATCATACATATAGTAAGATACCAGCTGAAGTGAAGCCTACCCCCACCTCTGCAAAACTCACTTATGCCAATGCCTTTGATTCTGATTTCTGCTTGCTATTAGGAGAGAGAAGATGTGCTTCTCTAGCTGAAATGCAAGATGCAACCTTGGAGGTGGAATCCAATATCATGGTTGCAGAGAAACTCAAAGGACATGCTGATAGAAGGAGGCAGAGAGGTGAGTCTTCCTCTTCTTCTTCATCTTCAAAACCCAAAATAGACAAAATGACTAAAATGATAGAGTCATTGGCTGCTGAAATATCCAAGTTGAAGGTTGAGCAGAGTTCTGGGAAAGTAAGGCTTCCTAATACATTTGCTTATAGAAATCCAAATCCATTCAGAAGAGCAAATGAATAATTGCAGATCATTCAGAGGGGCAAAGAGGCCAGTGAAGAACAAATGGTTAAGACTCCTTTCCAGAACGTAGTCATGGAGGAGGAGCAGTTTGATGAAGAGGATGAGATTCACTGCATGCAAGACAAAGGCAGTGCCGCCTTTTTGACATTAGCTTCCTATGAGGAGTCATTACTCAAGAACTAGACCAGTCAAGAGTGGGACAGAGAAACTGTTCTGCAGACTGAAGACCAGCAGAGATATAACTTGAGGTCAAGAGCAAGTAATGTCAAAGAGAATCCTACCCAAAGAGCTGCTGCCCCCACAGAGCAACAGATCAGCAAGCAGAAGCGACCGACAGCTGATCCCATCATCCTCAAAACACCGACTTAAGAGGTGAGAGGCCCTGACAAGTACCCTTCCCCTTTCAGTTTTGAATCAAAAGTCCAGAAGTTAAAAATATCTATACCTCTGATAGAAATTGTAAAGATTGAGGTCTTTAAGAAGCCCATCCTTGATGCCCTTGCTCTGAAAGCCACACAAACATCCAATGACTATGTGAATTTACAAGATGATAAACCTGCAGTTGTGCTTAGCCCAATGACTGAACCTGCTGATGACAATTCCCCATCATTTTATGTCTCCTTGACCATTCATGACAAAATCCTCCACAATTGTCTACTGGACACAGGTGCCAACCATAATCTGATGCCCAAAGCTGTCATGGAAGAGTTAGGCCTTGATATTACCAGACCTTATCTGACTTGTTCTCCTTTGGTTCGAGGAAGGTGAAATGTCTGGGGTTAATCAAAGACTTAGATATCACCCTAACTCAACTGCCCATGAAAAGCATGATGATGGATATTGTGGTAGCAGATGTTCCCCCCTAAGTTTGGTATGCTACTTTCCAGAGGGTGGATTAAGAGGTTGCATGGAACATTGCAAAATGAATTTTCTTATGCCACCGTCCCAGTTTTTGGAGGAGAAAGCATAAGACTATATAGGGAAGCCCAACTGGCCTATATCATCAATGATGAAAATAATCCCACTAATCATCCCATTTACGCTGTGGACACTGATTTTGGAGTATGTATTCTCCAAATTGAAGAATCCCATAAGGCCTCGGTGTAGCTCAAGAAACCAGTATGCTAGGCCATGGAAGAGGAAGGGACACATGCTTGGGATATGTTCTTTGATGGAGCCTGTTCAAAGGAAACTGTAGGAGCTGGAGTGGTGCTGGTGTCTCCAAAACAAGAAAGCACACATCTGTCTTTTAAACTAACTTTTCAGGTCACCAACAATATAACATAGTATGAGGCTCTGATATTGGGCTTAAACGCTGCCAAAGACATGGGAATCAGAGACATAAAGGTGTTTGGAGATGCTGATCTCATCATTCAACAAGTGAACAAAACGTTCCAAGAAAGTCACCCAAGGCTGAAAGCGTACAAAGATGAGGTATGGAGACTCAAAGAACCTTTTGATAGTTTTTATATCTCATATATTCCTAGAGTAAAAAATCATCTCGCTGATTCCCTTGTTGTGTCTGCTAGCATGTTTGTCCCTCCCATGCCCCCTAGATTGGCTTATGAAGTCCAAATAAAATATAGACAATCCTTGCCTAATAATGTCCAGCGTTGGAAAGTCTTTGAGGATGATTACGAAGTAAATAGGTTTCTACAAGTCATTGATGAATTCTCTGAAATGCAAATTGATCAAGAGAATGAAATCTTGGAGGAATGTCCCCAACCCCAGCTAAGGAACAAAATTGGCCAAGAAAATATTATACAGTTGCCTAGTAATCATATACCTAAAGGGCTAGTGCCTCTAGAGAAGCTGTTTGACCATAATGATGTGCCTCATAAGATTGACCAAATAGAAAATCAATCTGTAGTCCATAGGCATAACATAGGGAGTCCAGATTGTCCAAAGTATATAAATCTATCCACCCATTTGTCTGTTGCCCAAAATTCTAAGTACTGCACCTTAATGAAGCAATTTGCTGATGTCTTTGCCTGGGAATACAGTGACCTTAAAACTTCTGACAAAAATATCATCCGACATAATATCCCATTGGAGAAAGACACCATTCCTTTCAAACAGAAGTCGAGACCCATTAATCCTTTGCTCCTCCCTTTGATTGAAAAAGAAATCAAGAAGTTGTTGGCTGCCAAAATCATAGTTGCTCTGAGGTATTCAAAGTGGGTAGCCAACTTAGTAGTGGTGAGGAAGAAAAGTGGAGAAACTAGGTTGTGTGTTGATTTTAGGAACCTAAACAAATGTTCCAGAAAGGACAACTATCCCCAGCCAAAGATGGAACATTTGCTACATAAATTCTTAGGAGCCAAAGTTATGTCTTTCCTGGATGGATTTTCAGGGTATAACCAAGTTGCTGTACATGTAGATGACCAAGAAAAGACTGCTTTCACCACTCCTTAGGGCACTTTTATGTACTATAAGATGCTCTTTGGGCTGATAAATGCTGGGGCTACCTTTCAGAGAGCCATGGATATAGCGTTTGTAGGAGAGAAGGATAAGTTTGTCCTTGTCTACCTGGATGATATAACAATATACTCCAGCAGCCATCAAGATCATTTGTAACATTTGAAGAAAGTGTTTCTGAAGTGCATAAGGTTTGGGATATCAGTGAGTCCTAAGAAGTCACAATTTGCTTTAGAAGAGGGCAAGCTTCTAGGACACATTGTTTCTGATGCAGGTGTCAAGATTGACCTAGAGAGAGTGAAAGCGATACAGATCTTGTCTGTCCCAAGATGAAAAAAGGACATCCAAACCCTTCTGGGAAAAATAAATTTTGTAAGGAGGTTTATTCCTAATTTTGCAGAATTGGTAAAACACATCACCTCTATGCTGAAAAAGGGATTAGAGGTCACATGGACTGATTAAGCAAGAATATCTTTTGAAGCCATCAAAAAAGCTATTATGGAAGCCCCCACTTTGATCAGCCTAGACTATAGCAAGGAGTTCCATCTCTTCTCCTTTGCTTCCGGTGACACCCTTGCAGTAGTCTTATTGCACAAAGATGATGGATATTCAGAGCATCCAGTGGCATTTTTCAGCAAAACCTTAAGGGACACTGAACTAAGGTATGATATTATCGAAAAATAGGCTTATGCTCTTATCAAATCTTTAAAATCTTTTTGAATCTACATTCTGCACTCCAAGGTAATTTCATATGTGCCCTCTTCTTTGGTAAAGGATGTTCTAACACAGCCAAATGTTGATGGAAGAAGGGCTAAATGGATTGCAAAGATTATTGAATTCAACATAGAATTGAAGCCCACCAAGCTTGTCAAGGGCCAGGGCCTTGCTCAGCTGATGGCTGAAAATTTCAAAATGCTTGACATAAACTGCATGGGTACAAATTCAGAGGATGGACAGATAGAAGAAGCAACAGTAGGACATGACCGGTTGTTGGCTAAGAATCTAGCTTCTTGTGAATGGTATTATGGAATAGCTAAATCTTTGCTGAAGCTAGAAGTTCCTCCAGGCCTTAGTTCAGGCCAAGGTATGACTATTAAGCTCAGAACAACCAATTTCTGTATTCATGAAAACTTGCTTTATTGGAGGGATCCATCTAGAATCGTTTTAAGGTGTCTGGACAAAGAACAATTTGTGGAGGTCATGCATCAGTTTCATTCCAGCATTTGTGGAGGACATCACTATTGGAAAACCACAACCCACAAGATCCTCAGAGCTGGGTATTATTGGCCCACTCTGTTTTTTGATGTCTTTTCATTTGTAAGATCCTATGACAAATGCCAAAGGTTTGAAGGAAAACAACAGTTGAAGTCCTTACCCTTGAAGCCAATACATGCTAGTGGCCCTTTCCAGCAGTGGGGTTTGGATTTCATAAGGGAAATTAATCCACATTCTAGTGGCCAACATAGATGGATCTTAGTAGCCACTGACTACTTCACTAAATGGATTGAGGCCATCCCTACTAGGAAAGCTGATCACCATGTTGTCATGAAGTTCTTGACAGAAAACATTTTCACCAGGTTTGGTTGTCCACACAAATTGGTTACAGACAAAGCAACAACCTTCATGACAAAAGAATTGGTGGACATGTACGACTCAATGGGCATTAAGCTAGTGCATTCCACCTCATATTACCCTCAAGGTAATGGTGTAGCAGAATCATCCAATAAGAGCCTGATAAGGATAATAAAAAAGCTGCTGGAAGATAATAAAAGGAACCAAGATTCCAAACTAAAGTTTGCATTGTGGGCTGACAGGGTGACCACCAAGAAATCCACAGGGAATTCTCCGTTCAAGTTGGTATATGGCACTGAGGTTGTATTCCCAATCCAGTTGACCCTCCCTATGGCCGAGTTCTTGCAGGACGAGCAAAATGAGGAAAATGACTTGGAAAAGAGGATTAGTGACTTGGCTGAAGTGCATCAAATTAGAGATCAATTGATTGAAAAGTTTGCGGCACATCAAAAGAGAATCAAGGAAGCCTTTGACAGAAAGGCAAAGATGGACAATTTTCAAATTGGAGACTTGGTTCTTAAATGGGATGCACTGAAGGAAAAGAAAGGCAATCATGGGAAGTTTGATGCTCTGTGGACTGGACCTTTTATTAGGCAGAGCCATGCTTATAATTTTAAAAATTTGCTTCTCAGCTCCATCAAGGTGCATTAGATAGAAAATTGAATTTCTTTTGGCTGCCATTGGATACTTAGTGGGTGGACACAAAGTAGTAATGAAATTAATTTCCACCATCCAACCATTTTCAATGCTTTTACCAATTTTAAACATATATATTGGTACGTTCTCATCCTTTATATCACGAATTGTAGGGTTGAATTTTGTATTGGACATTATAGTAAAAAAATCTCAAAAGGTTTTCAACGATAACATGATATTTACAATTAAAATATAAGATGGATCAATCATCACTAAGTGTAGAAATGTCGTCCCACGTTGACTTGCACCTGTCTCTCTCTTGCACGGGTAGGGATGTATCCAGTCAATTGTTGATAATCTATGTCCAATTAAACATGCCCAATGACCATTGATGGAAATGTGACCCATTTATTTCCATTTGTTTTTATATTTATTTGGTTTCCCTCGTGATTATGTTTGCTAGACTTGCAATGGCAGAAACATAACATTACACCTTATGGAATTGTGATCTTTGTGAATTTGTGTTCCATGCAAATAAGGCCCCTGTGATTTGATAACAAGACCTTTAGGGAGGTTGGCTAAGGCTATGATAAGGATGGAAATAAGATGATGTTGACGTTGTTTTTGGGGTGTGAGGTTTGGTGGGAGGCTTGGATTTATAGAATTTTAAATGCTTATTGCATGTACATTTACATGGATTACACCTATATAGTCGCTATGAATATGGTTCTTGGAATCTTATGTAAGTTATGAGTTGTTATATCTTCCAATTCATTAAGTCAATCTATATTATTAAGGTAAAAGTACACCCACCAATAATCAAAATTAAAGATCGAGCTTGTTTTAGAATTATGGATTTACCAACCATTCCATTATAATGCAATGCCTTTATGATAGGGACATTTGACGCTAAAATGACACTTACTTAATCATTAAATATTTCATTAGGACTCAGAAGTATAAATTATATTCATTGATCCAGATTTAAATAGGAACGCAATAAAATACAGAGATAACCATATACACAAAGATGCAGCGGAAATATTACTTCATTTCATTAATGGAAAATACCGAAATGTGCTTACAACCAAAAATGGAAATAAACCAGCTAGGGCGATGGTAGCTTATCTCTGAAAAGAGATGTGGCGGCTACATGCCTCTGAACTGTTCTGAACTGTGTTACAATGAGGC
>APFE030035215.1:1971-17927 GCA_000404065.3 Pinus taeda | reverse complement strand
TCCATTTAAGCATAGCAGAATTATTTCCTTTTACTGTTTAACACATTAAAACAAATTTGTTCTGCAAAATAAATCAACTACAGATGCAAAAGAAGTTGATGAAGCAGTTCACCCCTCCTGGGCTACGTCTGCTGGGTCCAAGGCTCCCAAATGGGTCTGTCCTCGTTTTAATTTAATGCTCAAAATGAATATACAGCTGAATAGAAGTCTCTACAGGTGGAATAGACTATAAAAACGGATTCAGAACACTTGAATCCTTCAGGATTGACTGCTGGTTCACCTCCAATGGATACCTGCAACCCGATACAGTTCTCACAATACTGGGCCGTGGTGGCTCCTAGATCTTCCACGGCTCCAAAACCTATGCAAATGACCTCAGATGGCTGTAAGACCCATGCCAATGGCTTCAGAAGGTCGAAAATAACCAAAATAAAAAAAAAAAAATTCATCCAAAACCGCCTTTCCTAGCCAAAGTTATGGCTATTTACTCCCAACTACCAGTTTCCCCTAAAAAAACTCTAGCTAACTTTAGTTACAGCCAGTTAGCTCCGCCAATTATGGCGGGACTGCCCAAATTTGGTGCTCCGCCAAAAATCTGCCAGTCTAATTGCTTGTAATTAATGGGCATGTGACCAAAAAATTCGGGCGGTTTGTTTGCATGGGATTACGTGCCAGCGGTTTGAGCGGAGCCCATGGTTTCCGGGCGGTGGTCATATGGTATGGGGGCTGGCCCCCATCGGGCCCCACCCAACACAAATTTAAACCTTATAAAACGTTTCTGCCACACATTTAACAAATGTGACCCTGGTGGTGCGTTGGTAAGCCGTTGAATTCGTGGAAGACAGGTCGTGGGTTCAATTCACAACCCCATTGAAATTTTAAATATATGCGCCCCCATTGTGCTGATGTCACCTGAGCCACGTGGTGGCCTCCAGGCTTGCATGTGGCGGCTTCTGATTGGCCTGCCCAAAAGGAATATTCCAAGGAATATTCTGTGGAATATTCTTTTTTTTTTTTTAATTTTTTTTTGAAAATTCAAAAATTAAGGGTTATTGGGCGATTTTGTTTTTGACATAACTTTCACATACGACGACCGTTTTTCAAACCGTTTGCGGCACCGGAATCAGGAGGATGAGCTCTATCCGGTTGTTCAGGTTCAAGATAGTTCTGAGCACTTTCATTTTTGAGCATTTTACGACACTTGGGACATGAGCCCCTAATCAAGGGGTGAATAGGAGCTTGGGAAACATCCTAAGCAATTTGGTTAGTGAAACTCTCAAACAATGGGATCAGGTTCTTTCTCAAGCTAAATTTGCATACAATGATACACCCATCAGAAGTACAGATATGAGTCCCTTCCAGATCTTCTATGGAATTCATCTAAGGGGAGTATATGAATTGAGAAAATAGGGAAAACAAGATATAAGAATTGCAAAAGATAAAAAATTTGTAGTGAGCTTGCAAGAATTACAAGAAAGAGTTAAACAACAGCTACAAGAAAGCATAAGGAAATACAAACAAAGGGTTGATTTAAAGAGAAGGTAGTAGGACTTCAGGATTGTTGATTTAGTCATGGTACATTTGAGGAAAGAAATATTTCCTAAAGAAACTTACAACAAGCTAAAACTCAAGAAGAGCAGACCTTGTAAAATTCTAAGGAAATTTTCCTCAAATGATTATGAAGTGGAGCTTCCAAGAAATGTTGGAATTTCCCCAATTTTTAATGTTTCTAATTTGGATTCCTTTCAGAGAACATGAAAGTTTCAAATGATGAGTCTTGCAGTGAAGTAGATCAGATTGTTGAATGGAAGAAACAATTGCCGAAAGCAACTCCAAAGGAAATTGAAGAGCTATTAGATCGAAAAGTGGTGAAGAAAAATAGAGGAAAATAATACTTTAAGTATTTGGTGAAGTAGATAAATCAACCATTGGAGGATTCTAATTGGATGACTGTTCCATAGATGTTCAAGCATTGCAAAAATGTTCAAGAGATCGTATACAATTTCTTTCCCCGAGAGTTTGATGCAAGAGCATCTTACTCATGAAATTAGAAAAAACAAATGAAATGTGAATGGAACTAAATTCCTTGATTTTATTAGTAAATTATTTTCATTTTAGTTTAAAGATTAGAAATTTTCGATAGGAATGATATAAAAAATAAGAAATCTTAACTGCTTTTGTGGATATAGATGGAAGTAGTTTTTTTATTAAGTTTAGTAAAATAGACTAGATTTGTAGGAGGAAAAATATGAAGAAAGCCTATACTTCGTGAAAAAAATAGGGAGATTATGATTCCTTTTTTGGAAATTCCAACTCATCCAAATTTTAGTAATGATAGAGGAGGAATTAGACTTATATTTATCTATGGATGTATGTACACATTTTTGCAATTCATAAGAAAAAAAATATATGTTAGTAATTTGTTGGAGATTCTGTCAATTGGAAATGTAATTCGAAAGTGTAAATGAGTTAATGTTGTTTGCATACTCTAGCCATTAATCATGTTTCATGTTAGGAAGGATATGTCATCACTTAGCATGGTCATCATCTTGCAAAGGAGTTGGAGTACGGAGTAAGAGGAAAGATCAAACCATGTGTGGTTTTGATTTCCTTATTCCTTTTTGCTTTCTTTTAACATGGAGTTAGATATTTACAAATGACATCACTCCTCATCACTCTGAGCTGATAGAGAGGCTGAATATATTATTACTAAAGAAAGGATGAACAAACACATTTGGGTGATAGTAATTGAGGGGGCTTGATCGACACTGAAGGAAGATATTCAAAACCACAACTTTGAAGCCTAATATTATGTGTAGACCAATTTCTTTATATAAAGATAATAATGCATTTCATTAGCAATGAGAATTTCTTAAATGTCATAAGAACACCCCTAAAGCTTTGTTTCCAAGGAAATAGGCACTAAGCAACTTGAATTAGGCATGTGCAAGCAAAGGCATGGCAAAAAGTAGAGAAGTTCCATAACCCTTTATAACACGGGGCTAGATGTATTCCATGTATTCAGGCCTAGATGTGATTCTAGATGACTTGTGAAGTAAATGCAACCATTGTAATGTCTGTAGTGACTATGGAAATGGTAGTGAGCTAATTGGAAATTACAATTCAACGGATGTCGAGTGTTATTATTGACCTTAATCCCATGCCTAATCCCACTCACTCTTTAGGGAAAGTACTCATTACTTTACAACCTTTCTTATTCAACTATAATTGGAATTACCTTGGTAGATTATTACACACTTGGAATGCTCTCTACTTTAATTTATTCTTATCATCATCATCATCACAAATTTAAAGCCAATTTATAGTGGCTCTGGTCTTATGTTTTGAAGCATTGTATCCTTAAACGTTATTAGGAATGCCTAAATAGGAATGCTCTTTTTGAGTATTAGATATTACCAATCTTCCGTAGTAGTGTTTCCATTTGAAATTTATGTTGATGGTGTTATAATGCTCACCAAAGGGGTATGTGGATGTTGTGAGGAATTAGTAACCTCTTATTACTACTTTGCACTTAAAAAAAGTGTGATACCATTAACATGGGACTAATATAGGACCTAGATTATGAATACAATTTTGCTACCTTTGTGCCTCCTTTCTCCCTATTGGTTTCTTCCTCTTGTCACTTTTACATTAAAAGATGAAACACTTGATCACTTTGAGGTCCTTGGGTTTTGTCATTATTCCCTCCATACACTAGAAGAACTTTTGGGTAAACCTTCTATAGCAAATTTCTTGCTACCTCCTTCTAAGTGGCATAAGCATCTCTATGTGGTTGTTGTTAGCGAATTTAGGATAAGTGGATTTCCATTTAGCTTTCATTCTAACTTGGTTGTCTTTTGGTTGCCACAAATAGTTACTTAATATTCATTGGAGTAAAGCAAAGATCTCCCATTATAACTATTTAAACAAAATTCCTTAATTATATCTTTGTATCTTAAAAGCCTTATCACAACTTTCATCTATGATATACTTGAGCTAAACAAAATTCCTTAATTATATCTTTGTAACTTAGAGGCCTTATCCCAACTTTCATCTATGATATACTTGAGCTTAATCATCTTACCTTTACCTTTATCTTTACGCCAACCATTAATAATATTTATACTTACCTATATTAATTTTAAGTTTTATAAAGTTGAACTTAAGCGGAAAATAGATATTTCTCGACTTAAATTTCAACAACTTGGCTTAAACAATTTCTATATCAAAACCACTATTATGTAGCACATCACCTAAAACTTTAATGTTCTTTTCTAACACGTTAACATTCATGAGCAATATTATGTTAATGTAAATGAGGTCCATCAAAATAATATTCTAAACATTTTCTTTTAACAAAATCATGTTTAAAGTTGAAAATTTAATTTATAGCTTAGTTTTTCTTAGTTGTTAGCATCCTTGCTTCATTGTGACTTCATAAGTGAAGGGTGATAGCCGTCTCATACATCAAAGAGAAGGGGTATCATAATGATTCGCATACAAACCTTACTTCCACTTGTCTTCCACCTGCCTCATGGATATCAGTAGAGAGAGGTATACCAATTGTTTCTTAGTGTTGGAGTGACGATTGTCGTTACACCAAAATTCGCAGGTGTTATTAAACAAACACATCGCTAGATTTAAGCACATGCCACGAAACACACAGAGAGCGTTGATCGCCATTAACTGGGAGCCAACAATCTCCTCCCAACGCGAACCCGGTGTGTTTCAAACTCGAGACCTCTAGCTCTAATACCACTTGTTGGAGTCACAATTGCCGTTACACCAAAACCCGCAAGGGTTAGTAAATAGACACATCGCTAGATTTAAGCACATGCCACGAAACACACGAAAAACATTAACCTTTTACATCACCATTAACCCGGAGCGAACACTTATTCCTTTTAGAAAATCAAATCCAACCCTCGACAAATATATTGTGTTTATATTGTATTTGTGAGCTCTTTTTGTTTGATGATTTAGCAAATTACGAATCATATCGAGGACAAATTTAACGCACCGTATTTATTCTTAAGATGATCATAGATTCCGAACGTAAGTAAATAAATAAATAAATAAATATATATATATATATATATAAAAGTTATTTTAAAAAAGTTTTCTAATATTTTGATGCTATCTAATCGAAAATGAGTTGAAGTGGTAGGGATTTAGTGTTTTGTTTTCGTAAACATCAAGTATTCACAAGGTAATTAATTGGGGACTTTATGGAGGCTTTTTATATGAAATATATTTGATTTAGCCTATAAAATTTAAATTGGTGTTATATAAGTATTCTAATTAATTGTGTAAGTGAGTTTTTTTCATAGTTTTGAAGAATTATAATTAATTATAATGTTATAAAGAAAGTATAGGTCAAAAATGATATTTAAATTTAGGTGAGAAAGATAATAAATTTTAATCTTAATCATTATAAATAAAATTTAATTTAATAATAATTGAAATGTTTTTTAACTAATGATTCATTTATTATTTAGATAGTATAAGTTTTTAATTTTTAAGAAAATATACAATTGGGGGTAACTCTGGTAATTTTGGTAAAATATTTTTCTTTCTTTATTAGAAGTTAAATTGTAACTAAGGGTAGTATTTAGTCTTCTGTGTGGGACTAAGACTAGATGCCACTAGAAAGTACATGACTCGGCTAGTGGTAGTGTTAGTAATGGCCACAAGGGGAATTGACGTGGTAGTGTTAGCAATGACCACAAGGAGAATTGACTTTCACATATGTACTATCTAGGTTAAAATGACCTTTTGGTCTTAGAGCAAGTGGTTTTCCTTGAGTAACCATAATGAGTCAACTCACATTTGAGCATAATAGTTAGTAATGAATATTCTTGCTATCAACTAACAATTGAATTATAATAAGTTTTACCACATTTGAATGAGAAAATAAGAAAGAGATTACAAAGAGAGAAAAAAAGAGAAGAAAAATAATTCTTAGGCTTTCTAAATAAAGTGGGGTCCTTATTCTTTAATTGTTAAAATTAATTAAATATAAGACTTCTAATCAATAGAGTAATACTATCTTGTTGGCAAGAGGTTAGATTGTAATTAGGAGTAGTATTTGGTTTCATGTATAAGATGACAACTTCTATGCAACTAAAAAACACATGATCTTATTAGAAGTATTCTTAGATATGACCGTAGGGTAAATTAGCTTTTTTCAAATACTATTTAGATGTTACTAGAAATCACATGACTCTATTGGAAATATTGATCATAGAGGAAACTAGTTTTCTTATAAATACTATTTTAGCTGAAACCAAGTTTTAGCATGAGAGTAAGCCTTAAAATTGTTTTTATTAACTATAAGGGTTGGCCTTGGAGTCAGACTTAAAATTGCTTTTTATTAACTATAATCTCATTTTACCGAATACAAAGACAAAAATTAATGGCCTAGGATCAAGCTGCTTGACTTTAGATGGTTCACGGTTCGAATCCTCATCTCACGGAGGAATGATTAAGTCTGGGGTTTTCTAAGAGTTTTCCCTTTCATCGCCCGTCCCCTCGTCTCGTCAGAAACTTGTCCTGGCAAATGCGAATAATCTAACCAACATTTAGAATCGATTAATGTTAACGCAAGCATAAAGCAATTAGGAATTCCAAATTTTACAAATAATGTGACCAACATTTAGAATCGAATAAAGTTAACGCAGACATAAAGCAATTGGAATCCCAAACCCTGTTCTAGTCGCTTTTTTGGCGTATATTTATCCACGAGCAGCCTCGCAACTGCAAATGCAGTGCAATATTTTTGTTCTGTGGTTCTGCGGATCTTAATCTGAAGCCACAGAGGTCAGATTTCCGAGAATGTGTATTTTTTTATTTGATGTTTGAAGTAAAATGTGTATGTTGTTTCTCTGTGATGCCAAATTTGATGACGATATGATATGATACGCTTAATATCATGATGCACAATGAGGCACCAGTCTGAGAGAAAACAACTACTATTGTTTATGCCGCCGGATGATTAAAATTACTTGTTTTTCACGACGGTCTTTAGGCATTCGCCGAAGCTGAAAACCGTTTGTTAAATTTCTGACGGCTTTGTCTTACTCAAGTTTTTCCTACTTTTTGCTTTTCCGTTAAAATGTCTGCACTTGTCTGTCGGATTTAGCTGTTAAACGTGCTGGAAAATGTCATAGGCGCTTTCGGCGGGGTGTTGTTTTAGAAAAGAAAAAAAGGTGTTACAAACCATTTTTGGTTTTGTTTTAGAGTTAGGATTTGGGATTTATATCAATATAGGTTTATTATAATTAGGGATATAATTTCTTTAGTCTAAATTTTTTTAAATATAAATTGAAAAATGGTTTGTATATTAGAAGTTTGGATTTTTGTTGTTGTTTAAAATGTATTTTTTGAATGTATAAAGATTTAATTGCTTTTGAAAATATCATTGGATTTTTGGACGTTTTTAGTGCATAGCTTAAACTTGCAATTTCAACAAATTTTTGTTCCATTTCAAATAAAATTAATTAGAAAATTGTTAAAAATGACAATACTTAAAGAATTATGTAATCTTTTTTACCAATCAAGTGATTCTATAACAATAGGTAGTTCGTAACAGTGCCTATTGATTAAAATATTGTAGCCCAAAAAGAAAGATGTATTAGAGAGTCATTTTTCACCTTGAATAATAAAAGTATTCCAATCCCTTGCCCTGTGGAGGACTCGACACATTATCGGTGTTTTATCATACATATCATGTGTATATGTTAATAATTTTAGTTTCCTTCTTGTTTATCATTTTTTCTTCTTGTTAAATTAATTTAAATTTGCGGGTTCAAAAATACCAAGAAGTGGTATCAAAGTTTAAAAAGGGAAAAATTCAACTTGTGGAAGAAATCTAATAATGGGAAGGAGTTTGAGAGCAATTTTTTTTAATAGTGGCCATTCAAGCCATCATCTAGTTCACTGTGAAGAAGATTGAGAAACAATCACCATCTAGTTTTCTGCATCAAAGGAATAGAGCTAGGAAATGCAATCATGTTTCATTCGTTCACTACGAGCAAAGTTCGTATCTAGCCATCAAATTGATCTAGCTATAGTGTGCACGACTTTAGAAAGTTGCCAAGGAAGGGCCTAAGAAATATCGAGTCACAATCTAGTAAGTCTGTTACATTTGTTGTTGTCAGATTCAGGGAGTTGTGCCATTTTTTCTTTAAATATCATGCAGGTTTCGATGATCTATGGTTCAAATAGAATCATAGCAAGCACATTTTTTGTGTACATCACCAACTACCATTTATTGGCCAAGTGAGGGGGCCAAAATATAATTGTTTGAATTGGTAAAATATAGGCCGAGTTGAACAAACTTGTGTGGCCATGAGAAGAAGGTGGGATGAGGTTGTGTAGAATGAGACATTGGAAACCATGTAAGTCACCAGAAAGCGAAGGAAACTATGAGTGGTGGTTTAATTTTTCTTATAGTTTTTTCGAGTAGAAAAACAAACTTGTGTATGCATTTTTGAAGAAAAGGGAAGTAATTCTTATTTTTTCCCTAAAACCCTAGTGGAAAAATAAAAAATTTATAAAACTCAAAACAAGGAAATAAGATTTTTTTAAACCCTAGTCGAAGGATTCATATTATAACTCCAAAAGAACCCAAAAATTGGTTTGCGAAGTAAACAAGGGAAATAGTTTTTTTTTTTTTTAACTGTTAAAGGAACATGTGTAGAATGAAAGTGACAAGATTAACAAATGCCAAGTTTGAGATGGAGAAATTCACCTACAAAAATAAATTTGCATTGTGGAAGTTGAAAGTACAAGATTTGTTGGTGCAAAAGGGTTGCACAAAATGTTAGATGTGGAAAAAAGAGACTTGTGGGCATGACCGATTTGGAATGGGTGGACATGGATGTCTGAGCTCTCTGTACATTAGGTTGTGCCTGATAGATGGTGTTCTCTTTAACATTGTTGAAGAGAGCTCATCAATAGGTCTATGGACAAATTGGAGAATTTAAACATTACCATGTTTCTAACAAACATGATTTACTTGAAGACGAAGTACAAGTTTTAGATGAAGGAGGGCAATAAGATTGCAGACCACCTAAAGGTATTTAAAACTCTTATGTTCCAATTGGCCAATATGGAGGTCAAATTTGAAGAAGAAGATAAAGTCATTGCATTTTTATGGTCTTTTCTCAAGTCCTGAAACCATTTTGTGACTTCTATCAGTTTAAGCACAACTAATTCTCTAGATTTGCATTCGGTTGTGGGAGCTTTGTTATTTGAAGAAGTGTAGAGGAAATATAGTATTGAAACTTCCACGCCAAAAGTTACGTTAGCTAGAGGTCAGTCCAAGGAGAAAGTAGAGAAATCAAGAGGCACTTCCAGATCAAATTCAAGAGGAAGATATGCTGGTTCTCCAACAAAACAGGGCATCTCAAGAAGGTCTACTAGAAAATACAAGAGTCTAGTGAAAACTCAAAGAAGGAAGAAAATCAAGTTGAGTCAGGCAGGATAGATGAAGTTTTGTTTATTTGCAATGTTTCTCAACATTTTGAAGATTGGTTATTAGATTCTATCACTTCTCATCAAATGAGTCCGCATGAAAACTGGTTCACTTCATATCAAGTTGTAGATGGCAGTTCTGTACTTACGGGTAATAATGTATCCTATCAGATTGTTGGGGTGGGAAATGTCAAAATAAAATGTATGATGGTATGGTAAAAACATTGATAGATGCCATACATGTACTTGACTCTAAGAAGAATTTGATTTCTTGGGGATTATTGGATTCATATCATTATAAATTCATAGGTCAAGGTGGAGCATTGAAAGTTTCAAAGAAAATTTTGATTGTTATGAAGGCAAAGTAGATCAGAAACCTTTACATTCTTAAAGGAAGTACTTAGATGAATGAGGAAACAACTATATTTGAGGAGGCAGGAGAAGTCAGTCACCTATGGCATCAACAACCAGGTCACGTGATTGAGAATGGCCTTTAGGTATTGATGAATCACAACTTACTTCCTAATTTGAAATCTTTGAATTTGAATTTTTGTAAGCATTGTGTATATGGAAAACAATGTAGACATAAATTTAAAGATGATAGTAAAGGATTTTTGGATTATATTCATTCTAATGTCTGGGGACCGTCTCCTATGATGTCTTATGGAGGTGCATCCTATTTCGTAACATTTATTGATGACTACTCCATTTCGTAACATTTATTGATGACTACTCCAAGAAAGCTTGGGTTTACATGTTAAAAAGAAATTTTGATGTATTTAATGTTTTTAAACAATGTAAAGTTATGGTGGAAAAGAAAATAGACAAAACAATTAAATATTTAAGAACTGACAATGGTGGTGAATTTTCTTACTTATAATTTGAAACGTATTGCAAGGATGAAAGTATTATTAGACACAAAACCATTGTCTATAATCCTCAACAAAATGAGATTGTTGAATGTATGAATAGAACTGTTATGGAAAGAGCTAGGAGAATGATCAACAATGTTAATCCATAGAAGAAGTTGTGGGAAGAAGCAATGACCATTACTTGAAACATACCACCTTTAGTTTTTATTAACTATAAAATTCCTAAAGAAGTTTGATCGAGTCAGTATTGTGACTATTCAAACTTAGATATTTTTGGTTGTGATGCTTATGCTCTTATTCCAAAGAACCAACATTCTAAATTAGACCCAAAAGATATATCTTTGTTGGGTATGAAGATGTTGTGAAATGATATAGGTTGTGGGATCATTTTGCGCACAATATCATCATCATCAAAGCCATAACATTTGATGAATCTTCTCTTCTAAAAGTGGATGTTGAAAAAGTTAAAGAAGAACAGGTATTGCAGGATCAACAAATTCAGTTGGAGACTAGACCATTTTCAGAAAATTGGAAGCAAAAAGAAGCTTCTGAATAAAAATATGAAAAATACATAAAGGAAAGTGTAGGATTTCAACAACCAACCACTCTCAGAAGGTCTACATGAGAAAGAAATCCTCCCAAAAGGTATGGAGATTTTTCTTCATTTATTTCCCTAATCATTGAGGATGGAGAATATTCTTGTTATCAGGAAGCAATGAATGATGTGGATAGTGAAAAATGGAAGAAGTTTACAAATGAGGAAATGGATTCCTTGGCCAAGAACAAAACCTGGGACTTTTATTGAGGTGGATCCCTAATGGCCCAAAAATCGAAGTCCTTAGATTGCAGCGAAACCAAGACTAAATCAAAGAGATCGTCACCAGAATTCCAACGCGCGTAAATAACACCTCAATCCGAGTCTATATGTGGGATTTACACCTGTTCAAATTTTTTGTCAAACTTGGCCCAAGGGATAAATTTAGCAGGGCACTAGTTAGATTTAGAAGCTTGCTAGTTTGGCAATCCAACTAAATCTTGGTCAAATTTGACAGCACCTGGATAAAGTTAGCGAAGGTTTTTAATGGTTGTTAAATTTGATAGAACCACAAAATTTGATGACACCCCAACAAAGTTGGTAGTCGTTTGAGGCCCAATGGTGTGGGGTCACATGGCCCAATGGTGTGGGTTCACATGGCCTAATCATATGGTGCCACGTGGCAACCAAATTTTCGCCCAACGACCAAATTTGGCACACAGTTATTATTGGTGGTGTTTTAATAACATATGTGATTCGATGATACCACAACTATTGGCAGGTGAATTAATGGTCAATGGTTTGATTATTGTTACAAACGACAAAAATCAACATATTATGAAAGTGTTGGAACCATTAAACGACATCTTGTTATGGCGGTTTGGTTAAAAAAATATACACGGTGACGGTTCACAACACAACACTAGTGGTCATAATAGTTGGCGGTTACATATATTACATCAAACAACATTTGGGTTGGTGGCATGGATATAGCTAGCAACAAAACAATGGTAATGATCATGGTTTTAAACATGTTTACAATGGTTTTAAAACTCCAAGGTCAATGTTTTTACTAAACTATGAAATCGGCAGGTGTCATTGTTTTATATATTAAGAAGGTTCCCATAGGATCTGAATCAATGACCCACTGGTCCCAACTACCCTACAATCCACATGTCAATCAAGTTTCCAACTAGGTAGCGCTTGGTAAACTTTGCCAATAAATTTAATTTAAATTCACTCTTTTGGATAGTTCAGGGAGGTCGAGGGAGCAGATCACTGCCATGGGCCAATGAAATGCAGAGCCCTTTGGAACCTCATCCAACGAAATAATTTTGCCTGTCGGAACCAAGAAGGTGCAGTTCTTGGAAAATTATTTTGTGGGAATATTCTCAGAGAATATTCTTTTTGATGTTGTGAGGAATCTAAAATATTCCCTAAGGGGCCATAATTGCAAGTGACAAAATATAGCCAACTTTATACTCATTTTAACTAGAATTTCACAAAGATTGTAATGGTGTAGTCTATTTTGTCATTTGAGAAGTGGATATCAGGGTCATGGAGAAAACCCACCTTCTCCATTAATTATTGGGCACGAAGTTTGAGACAATAATGTATTGTTTAGAAGTGGGCCATGTTTACAGTCAAAATTATTAGGAGGATGAGACAAACCTACTGGTGTTGTGATTGTTGTGTTTTGAAGAGTTGAATTTCAAGTCACTCCCAGGATTGGAGGTATAATGTTGCATTTACCATAGAATTTCCTTTCTTTCTTATGAGATGAATGAAGCGACATCCCCACTATTGAAGCAAGGTCCATAGACATAGTCCACATTAGATGAACTTTTTTATTATCAAACTTTCATGTGAATTTCCTTTATGATCTCCTTTATGTTGCTTCTTCTTTAAGTATTTGCACATATGGTTTTCACGTGCTCTTTCTTACAATTATACTAACATCAATCGAATAAAACATCTTGGATAATGTTGTTATCAGAGGACTACCAAATCAAGTTTGGTATCCGATTGGTCTTCTTGTTGATGTGAATAACGAGTGTGAATGATAACCAAGAACAAGCTCAAAAAGGGTGAAGGGAAATGACAGATGACGATGTTCACACCAACAAAGAAAAAACATTATGCACCATGGAAAATAAGGTAGATAAAGTGTTTTTTTATTATGAGAAGAGAGTGGAAAAAAAGGAAAAAAAGAAGTCTAAAGAAAAATCATTGGACAATGCTTAATCAGGGAAATGTAGGAGACGCTCCTGAACCTCCATCTCCATATTCAAGTGATTTTTCTTCTTCTTCGTCATCTCATTCTCATCATCCTAACAAATAACATAGAAATGCTTCTAAAAAGCCTTTTTTAAAGTTGGATATAAATTTGATTTTCCTATGTTTAATGGAGAACCTAATGAAAAAAAATCTTTGAAGTGTAATGCTAGATACAACTGATCAAAGAAGATGATGTAAAGATCTAGTTAGCATCTCTTTCACTAGGAGGCACAACTCTTATATGGTGGGAGAGAAAATTTAAGAAAGGTAGCAAACACGTGGGTAAACTCCTTTCTTTTTGTTCTGAATTTCTTTTTTCTTTAAAAGGAAAATTTTATCCATTGTGATATCGGTAGAAAGCCATGATGGAATGGAAACATTTGAGACAAGACAAAGGTCAAGATATTCAAAGTTTCACAAAGAAATTTAGGAAGAAATCATTAGTATTGGGAGTTCCTTTAGATTCACCTAATGCTTTGATGAAATATGTTGGTTCTTTAAATAATTACCTTCGACATTATTTGTTGTTATTTGAACCCACTACTCTTGATGTGGCTAGTGTGAAATCCATTTGCCTTAAAAGAAAGGGAAGTATGAATAAGGAAACCATGCAAGGAAGGAAACGACAATAAATAAAAAGGAGGAAAATCCCTCTTGCACTCATTGCAAGAAAGAAGGGCATGACGAGGAGTAATGTTCGAAAACAACATCCAGAATTGAAGTCAAATGTGAATGGTAGAAAAGGGAAGTGGAAATTTGTTGCTACAGTGCAATAAAACCATGAATTCAATTCAAATGATGAGGTGAAGGTCGTAATTGCTAGGTTTGCAATTGTTGGACGAATCGACCTTGGTTTTGATTTAGGAAATGAGATGAATGTCGCAACTGTTGGGATTGTAGGTGATGGAACAATTGACTTGGGTTCTAATTCAGGCAATGAGATGATGATTGCAGCAAGTGTTGTAGCAAAGATTAGAACTACACCAAATACTACATGGCTCCAAGAACTTGAGGAGATCAACTAGAGAATTCAAGTAGATAATGATGAACTAAGAAGAATTCTACAAGAAGCAGAAGATGAGAAGAAGGGACTGCAAATTTAGTTACGAGCCATAAAATAGGCATTGGAAAAGTTAAAGAGAAACAAAGGGTTAGTGAAGCCATCATCACCTGCTTTAGAATCGATAACTGAGGTAAGCAATGTTAGTGATTCTTCAGTTTCATGTTCTCATTATGACGATTATTTTGGTGCATTTGAAAAGCATACTATAGGAATTAGTTTGAATCTAATGAAGAATATGGGATATGAAGGCAAGGGCCTAGGAGTTAATGGCCAAGGAATTATGAATCCCATCAAAGTGGTGGAATTACCATGATATGCAGGATTGGAGTATGACATAAATGAAGAGACAAGAGAGTCTTCAAGCTACAATTCCAAGACAATGAAATATGTTGAGAGCACATCACCACCTTCTAGGGATAGTAAGCATTCTAGAGGTAGAGCTAAGTTAAGTTCACCTTGCCTGAGCCACACTAGAGACAACTGTTTAAACAAGGTCAAGAAAGTTTGGAGGAAGAAAAACCATTGCATCCATTGCAATAAGGGTGTACGTCAGAGATCCACATGTTGGAAGCTCCATCTAGAGCTACACTTGAAGAAGGATAGGGAGCATATGAAAGCACCTGTGAAGGAACCATCCAATGAAGTAGTTCACCAAGGAAGCTAACTATAGGAAGAAAGCCCATTAGCCTGGTTAGGTAAGAGATGGGTATCCTTTTTAAGTAGATGAGTATGACTACCATTGTAAATCACATGTTTATTTTTAAATACTCCATAGATTGGAAAAAACTTGTAAAAGTGACAAAGTGTATAATATCACTTATGAATGCAACATAGTGATATTTTGGCCTTTAGTTGGAAAACAGGGGGTATGGATTTTATTGTAAAACTTGACCATGAGTGTTCTATAAAATATTGACAGGTATGATATTTTTTGGAACCTTACAAGCTGTACATGTATTGGAAATTATAGATTTTCATATGGATACAAGTGTCAAATTCATTTGTAATACCCTCCTCCCACATTTACCCAAGCTAACCGGTCCACTAGGATAAACATGTGACGAGAGGCTACAATGATGTGATTCAACTCCCCATTTATAGTTAAGTAAGTGGAACAAAAAAAAGACCCAATCTAACCTTACTCAAGAACTATAGACCCTTCAGGGGACAACCAACCTTTCCAGGTTCCTAACCTCTTAGAGAACTTGTCCTTTTGCTAAGCTAGACCCCCAAATTCGCCCATGAAAATCCATGCATATGAATGAGGCCCTCCAGTCGCTCCCACATCATATTGAAAAGTGCGAAACAAGAAATTATTGTTGAGAATGCAACAATATGATGGAGCTTAGTGGAAAGGAGTCACCTTCACTAGGTGGTCCCACAGGCAAGTTTTGGCGCAAAGTCTAGTTTTAGACTATGTCTATTTTTAGACATATGGATCATGGTCTATGAGTTGCAGGATGTTGTTTATGGATGATTGGTCATGTTGGGAAAAATAGATGGACTTCTATTTTTTTGGATCACAGCGGTGTGATAAGAGTCTATTTTTAGATTGTCAGGTAAAAATAGAAACAGTCAAATATTATTAGCCTTTAGTAATATTTGGACTCTAAACTTTATCTTATTCTTGAAGCACTTCAGTTGGAGCTACAGATGTGGCACATGCAACTGCCTGAAGGAATCACGTGGTTACCTATGGGTTGACTGAGCTATTGCATGAAGGACTTCAGTT
>APFE030035197.1:0-13675 GCA_000404065.3 Pinus taeda | reverse complement strand
ATTGACTTCGGGTTAGAGATGAACTCTAGAAACAAATATGGGATATGAATTATGGTGACTCTTCTCAATCGAAAAAGTTGCAAGCAACCAAGCATCCTCTAAGATCTTCCATATGAAATTTTCCATAGGCCAACTAGACCTTAATTCAAAGTCATGTTTTTTGAGAGACCTGGAATGGTCACACTAGTGACTACATTATTCTCAAAAGATTCTTGGCAATAGATGCCACAATTGAGGGATTGTTAATCTTAGATATTTAATAACATTTACTTCAAGCATCAAGGTCTTACTTTAGAAGAATTTGGAAACTGATTCAATCCCCTAGGCTGCGGAAGGAATGGAAAATGGTGGAAGATTGGCCATCTCATCCACCTTTCTCTCCCTGGCCTATTTTAGCTCATGAGATTCAAAAATGAAAAATATCCAATGCTCAGGATGAAGACAAACTCTGGTGAGGATCTCAAACCAAATGGGTGTTTACTCTTAAGGAATCCTACTCTCTTATGGTTGGTCATCAATACATCCACTAGGATCCCATTTGGAAGAAAATCTAGATGAATGGTGTTTTCCCATGGTCCTCAAATCCTTTAGCTAGTTGGGTGGCGTAAGATCCTCTCATGGGATCAAATCAAGAAAAATGGATTTTAGGGCCCCTCACTTTGTACTTTATCTTGGAATTATGAATATTATATGGAGCATCTATTGAATGTATGTCCTTCCATTGAACATATTTGGATGCATATTTGATTGCGTTTTGGATCCTTGTACTGTAACTTCAACAATTTTTTATACTTGTACTCCCTCATAGATCCAGTATATTCAATAGTCTAGTTAAAAATAGAGAGTGGATTATTTCCCTTAGTTTTGTCATGTTGATGTTTTAGAAAGAAAGGAAAAACCAAATATTTAAGCAAAAGAAAGAAAGGATGAAGTCACGGTCTACATCAAAGTGCAACATGGGGGTTACATTACTCCTACTCAAACTCACAATGAAATGCTGAGGTGCCCAATGTATTACCATGAAAACCTACAACTCCCTTACTTTCAGTATCTGTGAACATAGGATTAGTTTGTTGAACTGTATGTCTGTGACCTCAAAAGTGTTTTGAAGATTTAAATTATCAGTAAGGAAAGAATGATTTTAATCATACTTTTCATATGGTTGATCTTATTCCTCTACCTTTGCATGTTGTATATGTACTTGTATGTTTCTTTGGTAGATATTTCTCCTCCATGGGAAAGACTGCCCCAAGAATGCCTATTTTCCCTCTTAGATAAAGCAATATCTGTGTGATAGAGATGAGATCTATAATTTTCCCATTTGACATTGAGCTCCATCAGAAGAGCCAAATTTTCAACTTGTGGCCAATTGGAAGAGGAGGAAATGACATATTGTTGGCAGCAAATATCAGCAAGAGTGAACAACTCATGCCCGTGAAGAAACTGGATGATTGGGGGAGGAAGAATGTGATTCCCAACTAGTCCAATGATTGCATCAAGGCCAATGCGAATTATGTCGCCATGTCTAACCATCCATATTATATATCCCTTTATCCAAGGCTTAGATTTCATCAAGCTATTTCAAATTAAAGACACATTATTCTTAACCAGAGCCCCAACTAGGATCCAGTTTTCTAGGGTAGCATGATTGAGATATTTTTAATGATGATCTTTTACTAAATACCAAGGCACTTGAGGGCCTTCCATAGATTGTTTGTGAGAACTACCAGATTGAAAGTCTGAGTGTGTTTGATGCCCCAACCTCCATCAATGGCCTTGCAAAATGAGTCTAGTTTAGATAGGTGATGCATATTTTTGTAACTAGACCCAACCCATATGGAATCTATGATGGTGGAGGTGATCTTGTGAATAATTGACATTGGAAAATGAAACAAATGCATCCAGTAGAGAATGATACCTTGTAGAACTACCTTTATCATGGCCATCCTATTGTCTAAAGAGAGCCATCTATTTTCGCATAACCACAGTTTATTTTCAAAATTTTGAGTGAGCCAATGCAAAAACCTCTTATCATAGTTATTGGTCTTCAACAAAAGGCCTGACTCTAATCCCAAATGGTTCTACAACTTCTTTAGTCTCCCCATCCTCCACACAGTGGAGAAATAACAGATTGTTGGTAGCCAATATCAGCAAGAGTGAATAGCTCATGCCCTTGAAGAAACTGGATGATTGGGGGAGAAAGAGTGAATAGCTCATGCTCTATTGCTTCATACTATTCATTGGGTGTGCCCAGATCAATGGATGGATAACGAGTTGCTTCAATGGTTTCATAAAATCATGTATGGAGATTAGACCACACACCAACACAAGAGGATATATATTTATAATTGATTCCGTTCTTTTTCATAGTTAATCCATTTCTGGGGTGATACAGATTAATAAAAGTATTTTTTTCCTAAAAGAAGGCCCTTTTGACTATTAGCAGCTCAAGACCCGGTGATTCAACAATATTTAGGTTTTCCACATCTATATCTGTTGAGATAGGGAGGTATCCATTTCTGTATTTTTATATAAGGGAGGAGATGAAGCCGAAGACCTTAGGTTTGGATATAGGTTGGAATATTTGCCTTTGGAAATGTGTCAATGTTGACCTGCCATATGTATGATAATATAATCTACATTATTCTCCATTATGCTATGTCTATGTGGCATTGATTGGGAGTCCATTCCAAGGATTATCTTTCCAAGAGCCATTAGAATAGTGTCCTTTATTCTGCAATTATGGATGGGAGTTTACTGGGCTTCAGCAAAAGGCCTAACTCCAATCCCAAATAGTGATACAATTCTTTTAGTCTCCCCATCCTCCACACTGTGGATAAATGATAGATTGTTGGCAGCCAATATCAGCAAGAGTGAACAACTCATGCCCGTGAAGAAACTAGATGATTGGGGGAGCAAGAGTGAACAAATCATGCTCTATTGCTTCATAGTAGTCATTGGAGGTGCCTGGATCAATCGATGGATAATGAGTTGCTTCAATGGTTTCATAAAATCACAAATAAATCAGCCATAGATACTAAGGATAGTAGGTTGGTGAGACAGTGCACCCTCTCCTGTTCTACTGTGCCTTGGCCCACTTCCATGATGTCACTATAACATACCTACTCTAGTCAGTTCTAGTCTGGGATTGTCTATCAGTTTTATCAAACAGTAGTGACCCTTTAGATGATTATCAGGCATGTTATAGTCATGTTTGACGATTCGCTAGAGAACAATTCTCAAATATTGGCATCTTCATGGTAATTGGAAATTTGGATTTAACGGTAATAGCTTCTTTTCTACTAAAGAGATAGAGTAGTGCTTTTTATCTTACATATTGATATATCTATTTTTCCCCTTTCTAGGGTCCACTTGTTGTGCTTTCCCCTTTGCACATCTTTTTTTCCCGCATTTTCCTTTGGCACCTATTCTAAATGACAACAGACAAGTGATGCTATTCTAAATGAAAAGAGACAAGTGATTTTTTTCATTGACAATGATCTGCATGATTGTTGTGCACTATTCAATTTTGCGATTATCTTTAATGCTTGCACCTGTAAGCTTTACTGAGATGACAACTAAATTGATTATATAGTTGTTTGTCTTAGTGCCTGCATTTATGAAATTTACTCGGTTGGTAACTGTAGTAATGCTAGAGATGTTGCCTTCCTTCCCATGCTTTTCAGCTTTGTTTGGACAATAACATTACTACATTAATAGCTAGTTTGTAAACTGAGTCCATCTTAAAGGAATTCATAATGGATCAAATCATGGTGTTGGTGTTAAAAATGCTTTGTTTGATCATTTCTCTAATTTTTTTGCACATGATGAGTGAAATTTTTATTGGAGAGCACATGTGGATATTAGCCTTGGTATAAGACAACAAATTATACTTTTATTTTTCATTTACACTCTATCTATTACTAGAAGAATGGTTGGTTGGGGTCATGTATTGAGCTTGGATCCCACACCAACACAAGAGGATATATTTTTGTACTTGATGCCCTTGTTTTTCCTAGTCAATCCAATTATGGGGTGATCCAGATTAATAAAAGTATTTTTCTCCTAAAAGAAGGCCCTTTTGATTGTTGGCAACTCAAGACCCAACGATTCATCATTATTTAGGTTTTCCACATTTGTATGTATTGAGATAGGGGAAGTATCCATTTCTATATTTTTATATAAGGGAGGAGATGAACCCAAAGACCTTAGGTCTAGATATAGATTGGAATATTTGCCTTTGGAAATGTGTCAGTGTTGACCTACCAGATGACTGACAATATAATCTACATTATTCTCCATTATTCTATGTCTATGTGGCACCGATTGGGAGTCCATTCCAAGGATTATCTTTCCAAGAGCCATTTAACTATTGTCCTTTATTCTACAATTATGGATGGGAGCTTACTGGGCTTCAACAAAAGACCCGACTCTAATCCCAAATAGTTCTACAATTTTTTTAGTCTCCCCCTCCTCCACATGGTGGAAAAATGACAAATTGTTGGCAACCAATATCAGCAAGAGTGAATAGCTCATGCCCGTGAAGAAACTAGATGATTGGGGGAGCAAGAGTGAACAACTCATGCTCTATTGATTCATAGTATTCATTGGAGGTGCCTCGATCAATGTATAGATAATGGGTTGCTTCAATGGTTTCATAAAATCATGTATTGAGCTTGGACCCCACACCAACACAAGAGGATATATTTTTATACTTGATGCCCTTCTTTTCCTAGTCAATCAAATTTTGATGTGATCCAGATTAATAAAAGTCTTTTTCCCTGAAAGAAGGCCCTTTTGACTGTTGGCAACTCAAGACCCAACGATTCATCATTATTTAGGTTTTCCACATCTGTATCTATTGAGATAGGGGAAGTATCCATTTCTATATTTTTATATAAGGGAGGAGATGAAGCTGAAGACCTCAAGTCTGCATATAGATTGGAATATTTGCCTTTGGAAATGTATCAGTGTTGACCTGCCATATGAATGATAATACAATATATATTATTCTCCATTATGCTATGTCTATGTGGCACTGATTGGGAGTCCATTGCAAGGATTATCTTTCCAAGAGCCATTTGACTAGTGTCCTTTATCTTGCAATTATGGATGGGAGCCTCCTTAAGCACAAACACATGCAGTTCATTTGAGGAATCCTGAGGGGTGTGTTCCATATTATATAAAGTAGGAACCTCATTGAAACCAGGAGGCATTCCATTCCTTTTGATATGATCCCCACAAAATCTGAGTGAACATTCTGATATTAGATGTCTAGTATTATGGCATCCCAAACATCTAATTGGGATTACCTAGTAATCCACTTGTTGTTTGATTGAGTGAGGACCATATAACATGTGAAGAGTTTCTAGCGTACCTCCTTTGTAATTGAATCCAATAAAAAAGTAGGCAACCCATTTGTCCAATGGTCAACATACTTTCCCATTGTAACAAATACCTCAACGAGTTAAAACTCAATCCATGGACCATTGAAGAGTGAGATCCAACATTTAGTATTTTAATGAGAATATATGAAATACACCAACCTTATCTATGCATTCACAAGAAACATCTGATAAACACCTTTGGCAACTAGCCTTTAGTTTTTACTAGAGATGCATGAGAATATATGAAATACAGTAACCTTATCTTATGCATTCATAAGCAGCATCTGACAAACACATTTGGCATCTAGCCTTTAGTTTTTACTAGAGATGCATGAAGCATTATATAAACACAATGCAATATTTTGGGAAGTCCATTCAAATCTGGAACATTACTATGGATGCCAAGTCAAGCATTGATTTTAGACCTTGCATCCACATTTCATGGATTGTTGTAGTAGTGATATAAAAATGGACTAGGTCAGTTATATCATATATGTCAAAGGTAGTTCAACTTGATGTATGAAACTACCATTTAAGTTATAAACCTGACTAAATGGTCCAAACCTGAAACTATGACCCTTCCTTTCAAATTGCATGTGCTACCAATTAATCATAGTTAAATGGTTTTAGATTCAATATGAGAGTAATATTATGGAGGAGCTATTAGGTTTGGAAAGTCACCATAGAACAAAGTCTAGCGGGTTAATCTCCTAAAACAGGGTGTTAACATAGTATCCCCAGAGGTACATTTTGCATTTGGATAACCCCTAGGCTGGTATCTTTCTATGAGGAAGAAAAAACATGGAAAATGTTTGGTTAGGTTGGAATACAACTTGTCAATTTGGTCTAGCTTGAGTGATTAAAATAGAAGGTTGTTAGGCTCTCCACCATTTCGTGGATTGATATAGTGATGAGACAAAAGAGGCTCTCTCTTGAGACTTAACTAGGTGATTCATAACAGTTGTGGTGTTGGTGCCTTAACTTAGCCAGAAAATGCCAAAACTCTATTGATGAACAAAATTTATTACTGAATCTACCTCAAAGTATGCCATAGTCACTGAATATGACATGCATGGTTTTACCAAGAAGGTCCTAAACTTTCGAACAATGAAACTTTACATTGGTATCCTCGCAGTAGCTGTATTGGTCTTATTACTATTACACCACTTTTAATATGGGTCTTCAAAACAGAGAATCATCATTACACTTTGTTGATTTGTGTTACAAAGAAACATAGCACACAATATATTTCTTTTGGCATGCAATGTTGTTATTTGTAGTTTTCTTGTATTTGTGCCACATGTAAAGCTAACATGCCTTAAATTTCCTTCACCTTGCAATATTTTTATTGGAAACATGCTTGTGTTTGGTCTAGAAACTATGCTAGATGTCTTTTTCTTTGCAATATTGTAGTTGTCAATTTGGTTGTTTATGATAAAAGGAAATCTAGCAAGTGTTATATTTCCTTCACCTTGGCAATGTTATTGGAAATGTTGTGCTTGTGTTTGGGCTAGAAGTTGTGCTAGATTTCTTTTGCTATGCAATATTGTTGTTTTCAATTTGGTTGTTAATTATAGAAGGAAATCTAACATGTGTTAGATTTCCTTCGCCTTGGTAATGTGATTTTGTTTGTGTTAGAAGGAAATATAGCATGCACTAGATTTCTTCTAGCATGAGATGTTTTTTTTAGTAGTATGATTGTATTTATGCTACATGTAAAGGTAGCATGCGTTAAATTTATTTTACCTTGCGACGTTGTTATTGGAAATGTGATTGTGTTTCTGATAGACGTTGTTGGATTTTGTTGGATTTTGTTTTCCCTACAATGTTATTGTTGGCAATGTGCTTTTGTTTGTGCTAGAAGTAAATCAAGCATATGCTAGATATCTTTCACGCTGCAATGTTGTTTTTGGCAATGTGATTGTGTTTGTGCTAGAATAAACTCTAGAATGTGTAAGATTTCTTTTACTTTGAAATGTTTTTGTGAGTAATATGCTTCTATTTACATTAGAAGGAACTTTAGCATGTGGTGGATTTCCTTCTCCTTAGAATATTCTTATTGACAATGTGCTTGTTTGTCCTAGAAGGAAATCTAGCATGTGCTAGATTTATTTGACCATGTAATGTTGCTTCTATCAATATGCTTATGTTTTTAGTAGAAGGAATGATATTGATTGTTAGCTTTCATTTGAGGAAACAATATTTGATTACATATAATATTACTGCCATACTATTTTAGTTTTTGCATCTATATTAATGTTTTGTAAGTTGTGTATTTTTGCAAAAATATAAAGTCACACTTTACATGGTTCAACCTTTTAATTACAAGTTACGATTTAATTGTTGTTACAAAATTGATACAAGCTACAATGGAAAATATAATTTTGGCAAAAGGGGACTATGTTGATCTCCTTATTAATGATCAAGTAATTAGGCTAGGAAGGGTCAAATCTGCAGAGTCTGGAACTTATTATGTTGGAGAAACGATTAATGTTGGTTATGTTACAATTTTGATAACTGATGTAACTCAAACACATTTGATTGATGGGGATGTTAATGAAGGAACATACATCCATGGAAGATAATGGATTTGAGACACAAGATAGGTAAATAAAAATATTGAAGCATGTGTTATATATTATTGATAGCATAATAAAAGTTTTTTTTGAGTAAATACTAACCTTATTTACATTCGTTTATAGGTGCAAATGTTTCTTCCACATTTTCTATTGGAGCCAAGGTATATCTTCTACAACATGGAGTGAAGGTGGCTGAGGGCTTCATATTCAATATAGAGCTTGGGCATAAAGTGCATGGAAAGATGGTAAAGAAAGGAACCATAGTGGTTAAAATTGAGAAGGTGTTAAAACATAATTCTCCTCTACCACATCCAACAGGATTTGAGCTTATACTTAGGGGTACATTAGAATCTTATGAAATTTGCCTAGAATCAGATTTAGAGCCTCATTGTCATGATCATGCCACAAATATCCCCCAAAATAGGGTTAGATTCATATGTAAAAAGGTTTCTCTTACACATGAATGCATGGGAACAAGCATGTGCATTGCCAAAGGAATGTTAGTTAATGTCCACAAGGATGACATTGTTGAGGGTGAAACACTAAGTGAAATGGATTTTGGTGTTTTTCTAGAAGAGATAGATGGAAATTGTGAGATATGCAGAACTAGGGATAAGTCTATACAATGTTTGGTTAGATGGCCAATAAATAAGTTGGTGGATAGCAAAGGTGTGATATTAAGGGTCAAGGAAAAGTTCAAGGAGCCACCTAAGGAAATGGTGATATGGGATGTTATAGAGGACACAAATCCCTTAAACAATTGGGATGGGTTCTTTTGTAATGAAAAAGATAGAAACCTAATTGATATGCATGTAACAAGGCCATATAAAAGGATTAAATGAGTTATGGATACAAAAGAAATTTCAAAATGCCAAAAAAAAATAGATAAAGAGAAAGAAATTTGAGTTTTGGCAGCAGATGTATGTTGTAGAAACGATTATCTCCAACATGCGGATAGGAAGGCGATTGCAAGTGATGGAAGGGATATGAGACAAATAAATAAAAATAGTATTGGAGAATTTGTCTTGAAGTCACTCATGTCAAACACAGTTATGTCAAAGGGCCATGGCCATGGCCTACCACCTATTGCTAGAAACGTAAAGGACATGAGATTTAATGGGAATATTATTTGTAAGAAAGCATGCTATAAGATACATAAAATTCCTCAAAGAACATTCTACAACTACCAGCATTATTTCCAACATGGATAGATCAAATCTATTTATGGTAACACTAACACATGCAAAGCACGAGCTCACACAGTGGCATCCATAGAAATATTGCACAAAATTGTTATGGATAATTCAGATTTTTCACCAAGCCAAACACGTCAAGTTGAAGAAGATGGAACATCTACTACTTTAGGATTGATTCCTTCGGCTTACAAACAAAATTCTTTGTTGAAAGAGATCAATGAGTCTCTTCAAATGCTCAATTACCGATCAATATCACAGTCAACAATGAGCAAGATTTGGAATAATAAGTTTCGAGATGTGGCATTTTCAAAGAACACCAACTTCAGTAAATGCAGTGAATGTATTGTGTTGAAAGCACAAACAAAGTCAGCAACTACAAAAGAGTTAGAAGAAAAGGCACAGGGTAGGTTGAAGAAACATAACAAGATTGTTATGTGTGGAAGATATTTCTACTATGCCCATAGAATTATGTTAGAGCAGTTTCCAAAGGAGTACTTGAGCATTATCCATGATAAAATGGACAAAACAAATACTTCAATCCCAAGGCTATGTGTCAAACTAAAATCTATTATAGGAACAAATTTAGGTTTTTCATTGGCAGGTATGCTTACACATGGGCATAAGGCAGGAGGTTTTTGTCATTTCTCCTTACCATTTATCCATGTGGAATCACAATTTACTATTACATCCCTTGCAAAGTGCTTAAGGTACCTTGGAGACCCACAAATGGATATGTATGGTGATCTACTTTATGAAAGTGGAATTTCAAGAAACCCATTTACAAATGCGTTACTTGACACCTCTATTTACTCAAAATGTCAAGGGTACAAGGATGATTTTATATCTCATGGAAGTTCAGAAAGTCAAAATGTTGATTTTAAACATCTTCCTCCACATTTGTTGTTACAGTTGGACAATGCAACAAGTGATAATAAGAATCACTATCTTTTCATGTTTCTATTACTTTTAACTGCACTTGGTGTCTTCATCACTATTGAGGTTGGGTTCTTTCCTGTGGGGAACACCCATGAAGGCATAGATGGAACCTACAGAAGAATGTTTTCCAACATAAAAAGTAAAGATATTTATTCTTTACCCTCGATCGGGGTGTTTTTGGCAGTGGGAAGAGCATTTAAGTTAATGCAGGTGCAAGTGGTTCTCAAGATAGTGGAGGGTCAGGTAATGATAGGCCGAACAATCAAAGAAGATCACACTCCAAGGTGGAGCAAGAAAAGATTGGAGATGAAGGGAGGCGGAGGTGACCGGGCGTCTGACAAGGGAGGTGAGGTTGCAGGTATGAACGAAGAGTGAAAGGACTAGAGCGATAATCGAATGAACAAGTGGCAAGGAAGACATGCAAACATCGTAGGCGGAAATCGGAGGGCGAGGGTGGCACGAAGGAGGATAGAAGTGAAGGGAAGAGCGAGTAGCCTGGGAAAGGAAGAGTGTGGTGAGGGAGAGCATCGACTGGAAGAGAAGGCAACACAATCTGGATTCCAGGGAGATCGGAGCAGAGAAGATGGGGAGAATGGAAACCAGAAGGAGAGCGAGAAGTGAGGAGACTGCCACCACCAGGGAATGCAGCAACTGGGAAAAGAAGGGAAAAGGCGTGGCGAATGAAGAAGTAGGCGGGGAGACTGTTATGGTCCCGGACGACTCAGAGGACGAAGTCGAAATGTTTGATTCAGATGAGGAAAACCGATAGTGTTCATGAGCTAAATGCAGAAGGAGCGAGGAATATGAGACAGAGGATAGTCAGGGGATCCGGGAGGGCGAAGTTTGGCAGGGCCGCGAGCGAGGGGGAGCTAGAGAAGTTGGTTGCACGTCGGGTATCGGAAATCAAGGAGCGGGAGGAGAATTTAGAAGAAAAAGAGGCAGGGGAGGCCGGAGGGGCCAGCGAGGTCGGGGTAGGGGAAGAGCAGGCACCAATCTATGGTGGAAAAACCAAAAGAACTGTGGGGAAGAAAGTCCAGTTTGCAGAAATTGCCTACTATGAGAATACCAACAAAGATGTCAGGAGGATAATTCAGCAAATGGAGGAGGAGGCTATTCAGGGACAATCTGACCCTGAGATGGAGGATTGGGTTTACCGCCTCCCAGACCTTGGTAATACGAGAGACCACATGACCCTATATAGACAAGCGTTGCACATTTATTGGGTCATGAAGAGACTACTCGCCAAGGCAATGGAACAAGTAGCCATGGAAATGGCGGAACTGTCTCAAGGGATTCCAAATCTCAAGAAGGAGCTCAGGAATATCCAGATTACGTTGTTGATGCAGGACAAGAAGATGGATGGAATATAGCAGCAGCTAAAGCAATGCCACCCCAACATCAAGAAGGAAATGGAGCAGCAGCCAAGAAAGGAGGCGTAGTTTCGGTAGCATTTATCTCATTTTTGTTTTTATGAAGATAGTAGATAACAGTTTAGACACTGAAGTTTTTTGTGATAGGTATAGAATTAAGATAAGAAAAATTTGCAGCCTCTATGATTTTATAGTTTATTTAGCATGGACAAGTAGGCTTAAAACATTCTATTTTTGGATGGCAGTAAAAGACCTAAGGTGGCCAATATACCCGATTTCCCTTCGGGGCAGGTTGATGCCACTACGTATATGTAATGGCTTTTGATTTGCAGTAATAGAATAAAAAAGGTCCCTCCACAGTTTACAAAGAAAAAAGATATTTATTCTTTACCTAAAATGATGGATACATATTGCACAATTGAAGAAAATTGAATGTTTCCACCTACACTTATTGACAAGGTCTATGACTTCAAAAGTTTCCTTAATGGATACATCAAGGAGGGAAAAAAGGAACTAGTTAGACATCTTAATGTCCAATACTTCCAATTTCATATACTCAAGGATGTTCCAGTACTAAGGTACAAAGAACCAATTAGAGATATCGAGTGGTCAGAACAAGTTGAGTTATGGAATATAAATGATGAAGGCCGACCTCTAATTCCCATAGGGAAGCCATATTTCTTAGCTTCCAAACAGAATGACGTCTATTTAAAAGAACTAAAGGAAGGGATAACATCATAGATAAACATGTGGAAAGACACTATTGGGAATGAGGATTCACCAATTGTTATAGAGGAATGGAAAAATAAAGTAGTGTATTGGGAAAAAGTTCTTGATACATTAGATGGAATCTATAATGATCATAGAATAAAAAATGGAAGTGATTCATCTTCTGAGGATTTCTGGCCCAAGGCAGGGCACACTGTTGATGTTGATCGTAATGCACTCCAAGTAATCTCAAGTACTAGGGATGGAGATTTTGATAATGTGATAGATGAAGCAACATATGTTGGACCCAAATGCAATAAGCCAAAACCAACTTTCAATATGATGATTGATGTTGAGAAAGGAAAGATGTTGCTAGTTAGATGAGGAAATCAAGATGTAGGAGAGATGATTTGGATGGCAAAATCCATCTCAAATATATTTAGGGATAATGAAAGTGAGAATATTCATGTAAAGGTTGACTGGTGGAAGTGCATGTCAGTGAAATACAATGGAAATTTTTTAGAGCAATATTGGGTACCAAATCTTGATGACACGGAACTTGGCTCTATTCCAATTAATACCATAGTGTGGGCATGGATGCCAAGGAAAGAACATTGCAAGAAGAACAAGATAAATAAATATGGTGTAGAAGCCATTCTTGATCTGCTTGAGCAAATATCTTAAGAGTAGGTTTATATGATTCATGAATGTAATTTTTTTCAAGGATATATTAATATACATCCAGGCTTGCTTTTCCATATTTGTTGTATATCAAATATTCACTTCATATTCTTTTTGAAGGAGTTTTATATTATTTAATATTTCAATGTAATCATATTTTATACAAATTACATGACAATGCCATAAAATATTTAAGTTTTCAAAGCTTTATTTGAACAACATGACCTCTCACCATATCAAATATGCATAATCAAATTCAATAATGCACTTAAAAGCATCTTCTAAACGTGGTTAAAACCCTCAGAGAGGGAAACAGTCCACGGCCTGCGCCAACGTGGCTACTACAGGCAATTTATTAATAAAAGAATGAAAATTTACATAAGCTTCTCTCATGCACGGTTAACCTACAAATGACCCTCCATGCGCTTTAAATAGAATTCCTGGACCAATCGGGTGTCAAGCCACGGTTCAAGTGTCGGTAATACCGAGGAGAGAATGAACCGTCGGATCACTACATATCGTGACCGTCGGATTGTAAGTTACAAAATGTACAACGGTAAAGAAACACACTTTACCTAACTCTATACCTAACTCTATACTAGACCAATTTGAACTTAACTATTCCTATGTGTCGGAATATCCTAACATCCCCCCTTAAGAACAACTTGGGATAGGATTGAAGGATTTACAAATATGACACAATAGGAGAAGGAAGGAGGCACTAGAGCCTATCCCCCCTTAGTGACAACTTCCTGAACTTCAAGCATATATCGAAGTTTAGTGAACTTCACCTCTGTGAGAGCCTTTGTGAAGATGTC
>APFE030035196.1:0-22518 GCA_000404065.3 Pinus taeda | reverse complement strand
GCTCGAAGGCCTATTTATTGTTGAGAAATAATGGAAAACCCTTCACATCCCAAAACCTAACCCTAGAAGATGAAACGCCAAATTGTGGGGCTCGTTTTGGGTAAGTTGGTACATCAACTTCCCCGGATTGTAACTTTGGCATACGATCTCCATTTGACGCATATAATGGCTCGTTAGAAAGATCTATCCGAGCACTACGACTTTGGGAAGGGCAATGTCGGTCCATGGACCGATGTTGCCCCCAAATTTCCCAAAAAACGTCGTTTAGGGCCTCAAAACGACTCCAGAAGTTCAGGACCTGAAAAACTGCTAAAAATATTAAGTTGTGCTACAATTAAGGAAACTGAAAATGCTCAGAGAAACAATGGTGGGGGTCCAGGTAGACTTGGCAGGTGGCCACCAATATCCACCTGGATCAACATGACTCGATGACAAGACACCTCAAACCAACAAGACAACATGTTTCAGTGTGACTGACTGCAGGATTGTCTGATGGTGAAAGCGACAACTACAATACTTTGAATAGACCTTCGGACGACCATGACAAAACTTGCATGACAGTGCTTACAACATCGTGTGTGAGGGCAACAAATATTTACATAGCAAACACAACTCAAACACAAACCTTCAACATCACCAGAACAAGGTCGCAAGCAAGACATAGCAATCAACATGCCGAATACAACAATTGGTCAAACAAGCGAAAAGGAAGCAAGTCATGTAGAAGAAGTATATGAAATGACTTTTTGTGTTTGCGCACATGCATATTATTGAGGACATGATGGTATGACAATGACAAGCAGTCCTGCAAACTCAACTAAAAGGTGTACTTCGAAAGGTGTTCTTTACCTACCATACTTACCCTCGAGATGATCATGCATCCGACGGAGTTTGCATGTGGTCCCAATCTTTTCCATTACTTGGTCTCTTGGTCTTTCTACTACACTCCTTAGGAGTGATCTCAGCGTGTCTTCATTTCCTATAGTCACTAAGCAATGGATCTACGCAGTTTCAACAAGAAGGGATTGTTGTCGGGATGAGGCCATAGGAGGCCCATTTGCGCAGTTTCTAAATGCAAGACAAATAGGGCAACTTGGACAACACTACGCATTTTTTAGGCACGAGACATTGCTGCGGGATGGGGGCCCTGGGAGGACACCTCTACGCAATTTCTGAGTGCAATGCATCCTGGGAAGCTGAGAGGCAATACTATGCAATTTATGTTGACAGCAGGTTCCCGCTAGGGAAGGGCACTTGAGGAAACCACTGTGCAATTTTGGATGCCAAGGGATGTTGGGTCTCCACACATTCGGGGTTTCAACAAGCAAGGGAGGAAGCTTGATGGTTGAAGAAGCAAAGTGCAAAGTTCCAAGAAGCTGGATGAGGCTAGGTTGCCTGAGAAATGGCTAAGTGTGAGATCAGTGATACAAATGTAAACAATGATAGGACTCTATTGTAATCGCACACGGATACTTAGTCACACAACGTAGACCATTCAGAATGCATAAGACATACTTTGCTTGATGCAACAACCTTCGTGACAAGAGTACGTGAAGTGAGTGTGAAACATGTCTATGTGATGACAACCACTCATACGCACACAATTCCTTTGAAGCAAAACAACAATCCCTTTGTATGCCAAACAACAACTCCTATGCTCAAAGGTGACACATGCAACATAAAGGTGAGAACATGACCAACTCTTAAGATCAAAGAGGGGAAGCTTGAGATCATCAGCTTACCAGCAAGTGACCAAAGATGATCGATCGCAGGATTCAAGGTGGGCTCCGAAATTTGCATGCGAGCTAAAATTTTGGAGGGTGGTTGTAGCCTCTACAACAAATTACAAGCTTATTCTTAATAACTTCTCTAAAGGAGACATGGATAGGGGAATTTTGGATCATAGTCAAACTCTTCTATAACAAATCATGTCTTTTGTGGATGGTTGTATCAAATTATGTGGTAGGAATCAAGCATCCACTAGAGGATAGGTAGGGGTTTCCCGTGGCTTAGCAACATTGCCTTTATGGGGGTAAGCAACTAGAGGACTTTCCTACACTATATGATTATATAATATGCAAGGATACAACTATATTGACATTGCATTTATTTGGAAGCACAATGGGCTCTAGGAGGGGCTCTTCTTCAACATCGATATCTTTCTTGGATGCAGTTAAATCTTGGTTTCCACTTCAAGCAAGTCAATCCATAGCGATGCCTAGTCCATATTTAATGGAGAAACATGATAATGTGCCAAATCTAGATGTCTCTCATCTAGAAGTCATTGATATCAATTCTTATTATAAAAATTATGTAGTTATATCTTGATTCAATGGTTTTTGGCCTCACTTAGCATATTTGTATTAATGAATTTTTTTGAACTAGACCAAAATATGCAAGTGTCACTTCTACTCCAAAGATTTTTTTTTTTATTGTTCTTCAGCGTCTAAATGATAAATATTAGTCGAAATTTATTTAGGTTTCCTTGGTTTTAGGGAAGAGCAATGTTATTTATGACCCCACGGTTTCTCAAATTTGACCCCTCCAATAAGACTAGGGAAAACATTTACAGTGATGTGTGGTTTGACGGTAAGTCTACTTGGGCGAAGCCCAGGAGACCACAGTTCAAATCTCAGTGAGTATACTGACCTGCTGTGGTGGTAGCTAAAGGGGTAGATTCCCTAATCCCGTCTTGGTGGCACATGAGTCTAGCTCTTGCTAAAATCATAGGATCTTAGTATATTGACTTGCAGGTAGTTGGATGTACTCTTGGTGTTATAGAGGAAGCTACGAGGATTGATCATAGGTCTCCCACAGATTAGGACTAGCAGTTACCGATTCACCATGTGGTTAAAAAAAAAAATAAGACTAGGGAAAAAATTTAATATTTTATTAAACTCATAATTGATATTGTTCACAAAAAGGGAATTACATGAGCTTAATGGAAGCCATATTGCATTACGTGCGCATTTATATATTAACATTGTGTTTTTGGATGGTTAGGGGGATTCCTCACTCATTCTTTCTCATTCTTCTTGTTCCTATTTCTTGGAGAGAAGAAAAATTATTATACCAGAGAGTAATTGCTAGTTGGCTGTGTCTTAAGACTAGCTATCATGAAAACTGTGAAGATGCTTGGGGGATGGATGTATTTGCATGTCGACAAAAAATTCCATGGAAGAAAATCTTTTGAACTTCTAGCATTAAGATTTCCCAACCAATAGCATTGGAGCCTTGGAGGGAAATTGAATAACATAAGGGATTGCATTATAAAGAAGAGAATTCCTTTCCTTAGGTTGTGTATGTTGAAGGAGAAAAGAGCTAGAAATTGAGATCACTATGTAACTGAGTAAATTGTGATAACATGACAATTTTCACTGTTTATGTGAAAGTAGAGCCAACCTAGGCACCTGTCCTTATGGATTCATAACCTTGAGTCAAGGGTGACATGCTGCTAAGAGATTTGAAGCAACAGAGTCTATGGTCGGGTGGAACATTCAACGTCTATAGCCAATCAATAGAGTCATTTGATAAAGATAAGTATTTGTTGTATATTCAACTCATAGTGTGTTTACTTTGTTCTTGGTCATTGATTAATGTTGTGTGTAATTGTTAATGCTATGCATCGTGTGATAAATAATGTATTTCTTGTTTAATGCATATGTTCTTGATGGTTTTCATGATTTTCTTTTTTGTTGCGTATTTCTTGAATCAGGAAACAACACCAGAGCTTGTAAATTTGTTAAAAAACACAAGTTATTGATGTACCCTTTGATTTCGATACATTACATTCAATATCAAAGCAAAGAATTTGCAGTAACATGTCCCGACATAGGGTTAGGTATGTGACAATGAAGAACTAGAATAGCAACAAAATGTTATACTTTTATTACCACATGTAGATGTTTACTTGCCTCCTTTAGGTGGCAACTTCCAATTGAACAAAGCTCCAATTACAAATAACTTCACAAAACATCTCATTACATTCCTTCTACTTCTTTGTATAGTACTAATTACTTCCTAGGAACATTCTAGAGTAAGCCCTTTCTAGTAGGTCGAACCTTCTAGCAAGCGTTTTTACATTTATTGCTTTCACACTATTCCATGTGCACTATTTAATAGAGATAGCCTCCATATATAGAAATACATAGCAACGCATCTATTTATTAGGGTATAGGGGGGATTAGAACCCTAACACCATCTTTGGACTTGTTTATCTTAGATCTGTGATCTGCTTTCCTGAGCTGCCAATTCTCTCTTGCTATTGAATTATCAAAGCTCTCTACCTCAAGCTATCCCAAGCTTCCAACTATTGAGCTACTCCACACTGTCAATTGTTCTGTTACCAAACACGACACAAAAATGTATCTAAATGCTCTTTTTGTAGGCGTTGGATCTTTCAAAAATCTGCTAATCAAAGTCAAATATATCAACTAGGTCTACATCATCATTAACTTATCATAGTTGACATTGTCATAGTTGAACATGTCAACTAGAGCCACAATATAACTAACAACCCCTGGATTTATGCATCGTGCTCCACATTGTGGTCCCTTTGGCCTTTGTTAAATAATAGGCAGTTATCATTGGACTTCAACAAACTCGAAAACCGACATGGAAATATTTTTGGATGATGAAGGAGCCCATAAACAAGGATGCTCTTGCATCACCTTTGGTAGAAATTAGAATGAGGATGATATTCATTAGTATGTAAAAAGTTACTTTTAAGTTATTTTTGCATATAAAGAATTCATGTAAGTACCTTGAAGTTGGATAGAAGTTTGAATTGATGCCATGAAGAGTTAAGAAAAAGGCACTCCCCCGGCTGAAAAATATTAGCCTAGTCAAATCTAGTCAGTGATATTTGGAAATATTTTTTGCTTTCAATAGAGTCCAGATTCCTCTTCCAAATTCAACTTCAAATGGAAATTGGGTCCAGATGCATCATTTTGCTCATATTTCTTGCATAAGAGAGGCTAAGATGCAACATGCCTCCATCCTTAAAATGCATTCAAGGGATCAGAAGCTGCAGCCTGGGTCATGCTTTGACTCATGACAAGCACCTGTAAATTTTCATGGAGTCTCTGCAGAGGACATTATGAGTCATGACACAAAATTGTATATGAATCTCATGAGTTCAACCTTACACCATCTCTTTATACTACTGTTTAACAAATGCAGACAATCGCTTGCATTAACAAACTATTTGTAACATTGTTCTCAAACCACTCCATCGCCCGATGCAAAAATAACCGAGAGGACCATGTTGCCAATGTCATGCTAATAATGTGAGGAAGCATGTCCTTAAGCAACTTTTGCTCACTCCTCAGATTATGTAGCATCACCAGTAATCCCCGCAAGAACAAAGTCCATCTTTGAAATGATGAAAGCGATTTATATCCCTCACGGTTATCTCTCTCTCGAGAATCTTGGAGATGAATTTAGTGGCAGTGTGGCAGTCACCACACACACGAAGGTTCTTGGTGATCTGAATAGGTGTTCCAGGAGCTGTGTTAAGAATTCCAAAAGCAATGGCCAGTCTCTCGCTATGAGTGGAAATGGCAAATTCTTTCTCTTCCTCTGCCACATCATGTAGCACAAAACTCGTGTCAGGCAGATAACCTGCCTTCTTCATTTGCTTGCCCAATTCCTCTAACAATGCATATATTTCCTCTGATTGTGGATGTGATCTATCTCCTCCAATGAAACCATGGGCTCTGTTATTTACTTCAACCCAACTACATCCAGGTCTCTTTTTCAAACCCCTTTCCTTCAGCATTATTCTTATCTTCGTAACCTCGTCCCACTTTCCAGCATCAGCATAGATGTTAGAGAGCAATACATAATTTCCAGTATTATAAGGCTCTATCTCAAACAGGTGCCCAGCCACATATTCTCCTAATTCAATGTTCCCATGAGTTCTGCAGGCACTAAGCAAAGCTCCCCAAACACTAGGCGAAGGTTCAAAAGGCATCTCTGCAATCATGTCTCTCGCTTCATCCAAACGCCCAGCACGGCTAAGAAGATCAACCATACAGGCATAGTGCTCCATTTTCGGCACAAGGCCATAATCTCGACTCATGGTATGGAAGTACTGCAGGCCCTTATCTACTAGGCCGGCATGACTACACGCAGACAAAACACCAACAAACGTGACATCATCTGGCTTCACGCCTGTTTGCTGCATTTGGACAAAAAGAGAAACTACAACCTCGCCTTGCCCGTGCATTCCATATCCTGCAATCATTGCGTTCCAAGAAATAGCGTCCCGCTTACACATCTTGTCAAACAATTCATGTGCAACATCTATTTGCCCGCATTTAGCATACATATTTATAAGGGCAGTTACCACAGACACATCTGTTTCAAGTTTGCTTCTAATTATGTAATCATGAATGGCTTTTCCTTGTTGCAGTGCTCCGAGATGGGCACATGCAGGAAGCACACTCACAAAAGTAACCCTGTTTGGTTTGAATTCTGTCTGCTGCATTTGACCATAAAGTTCTAACGCCTCGTGGAAGTTCCCATTCTGAACATATCCTGCAATCATAGTCGTCCATGAGATCACAGTTCTTTGAGGCATTTTATCAAATAAATGACGAGCAACCTCCAACTTTCCACATTTTGCGTACCCAGCAATCATTGCATTCCACGAGACCACATCTCTTCTCGACATTTTGTCAAACACTTCACGTGCATCCTCTATGCTGCCACATTTCGCATACATATCTATCAGAGCAGCAGCTACATAAATATCGGACTCAAGCCGTATCCTGACTATGTGACGATGAATCTTCTTGCCCTCTTCCAGAGCTAGTAAAGTAGCACATGCTTTGAGAACTAATGGAAACGTGAAATTATCTGGCTGTATCCCTTCCTGCTGCATTTGATGATAAAGGGTAATGGCTTCCTCATAGGGTTCACCCTTAGCATAGCCTCTAATCATGGCATTCCATAAGAGAGAAGTCCGTTGCTGTATTTTGTCAAACACTTGGCGTGCATCGTTCAAACTGCCGCAGACCGCATACATACCCACAAGTTGGGTTCCCAAAAATGAGTTCTGATCAGAGCCACTAATCAGCATTTTGGCGTGTAATTGCTTGCCTCCGGCCAGAGCTTTGGAGACGAGACAGGCGCGCAAGAGAGCAGCATAAGTTTCAGGATCAAAAGAAATATCATGGTGGTCTGCATTTTTGTGTAAAACAGCCAATGCCTCCTTTAGTCGGCCCTCCTTGCAAAGATCGTTGACATCGTACCAGCTTGATACCTGTGTTGATGGTTGTCTAACAGCAAGAGACTGAATAAATCTCCTGGCTGTACAAAAATAATTCATATTAAACTTATCACAGCATGCAGCGCCTTCTGCTTATGAAATATGATGGAGAAGCCATCAACTTTGAATGATGCATCCACAATATGAATAATCTTATTAGCAGAGCTTTGCTTCTTATCGACACCACCACCGTATTCATCTAGGTTGACTGTTTGAATTTCTGAAACTTTGTATGGCACAACATTTGAGAAAAGAATATGTCCCTACCGTTGTCTAAGTGTTGACAAAAGTATCTCATTTTTCCATATTTGGCAAGCTCTGTTATATATGTTGGTCCTATCAATTCGTTGTCCACGCAAGACATTATAGCTAGATTAAAAGACCATGGGAAATCTTGGAACGCAGTGTTTAATTGATAAATCTGCAATTTTTAATTGTTAAAGCTTTTGGCCAGAATACACTATTTAAGTTTTTCTTCTGAAAAAAAAAGGCTTTTGGTCAGACGTCATTAATGCTTACCCATACTCCATGTTGGTCCATGAAGTCTTGATCTTTGTCAAACCAACAACTGTTATGGAGGCGGAGCCCTTTCAGCTCAATGCTTAGGGCTTGATGTGTGGAGTTCTGGGACTCAAAGCTTTAAACAAGACCTCTTTCAACGGTCATCCAAATATATCTTAATTGAGTTTGATTTTGATTAGTTATATACATATACAAATTTGACTAGATTATGATGTGATAAATAAAATAAGTGAATTAAGATTAATGAAGGAATAAATTAACAATACAAATAAACACATTGATGTAATGATATGAGTAGCAACTCAAATAGAGAGGTTCATTAATATATACAATGAGATATGAATGACAATAGGATTATGGATCAATAGACTCATTGAATTCTTTGTTACATGTTGGAAAGGTATGAATGGTTTAATTAAGAGAATATAAAATTTTGTATTTTAGATTATACCAATTTTGAAGAAATCTGAAGGGATAAAAAAATAATAATAATTTAGTGAATAGAAAAATATTGAAAAGTTTTGATTATTAATATATATATATAAAAGGAAATGGTTTGATGATTGTATTATTATTGGTCTAAATTTATTTTAACGGTGGATTTACTAAGTGTTTAGAGAGATCAAATCTCTTTTCATTCTAAAAGATGTTTGTATTTCCATCTCTACATATCAGGTTGGAAAGCACTTCTTTAGGAAATTACTTTTAACTTTTTATTATTTTTTAATCGAGCTAGTATGTAAATGTTTACAAACATTTACACCACTATGACATCTATCCATAGCTGCACTTCTTTAGGAAATTACTTTTAACTTTTTATTATTTTTTAATCGAGCTAGTATGTAAATGTTTACAAACATTTACACCACTAGTAAACATTTACACCACTATGACATCTATCCATAGCTTTTTGCTTTTAAGTTAATTTAAAAAATGTGACAAAATAAAATTAAAATGAAATATTTATAAAATATTTTTATACCCATAGCTTTTTTTTTTAAGTTTAATTTTTAAAATGTGCCAAAATAAAATTAAAATAAAACATTTTTATTTTGAAATGAGTTGTGGTTTTTGGCAATGTATTGATAAGGTTATTGACTCATGGTATTGTAACAAAACATATTTACAAGCTAATAATCTCCTTCAATTGTAAAATGGGGTGAATATCTATGATTAAGAATCTTGTTATATTGTATGTTATTGTAAGTATTATGTTTTAGTTTCAAAATGTTATAAAATTAAATATTTATAATTTTTTTTAAAAGAGTTATGGTTTTTTGGTATGTTCTATTGATAAATCATAATTATTGTAAGAAAACCTATTTAGAAGTTAATAATTTACATGGTAAAATGAAGTGAATATTTATTTTTGATATGTATATTAAAATTTTCTTTTCAAAAATTTGTTTATAATTTATTTATAAATAAATTTATAAATAAAAAAATATAAATTGTGAAAAAGGAAATTTCTGGTTTAAATTCTTCTTACAATTGTTATGGACAAATTGTTATGGATAATAGAACCTCAATTTAACGAAAAAATATAATGTAAAGAAAATTTAAATGTAAAATATGTGCTCTAATCTCTAAACCAACGCGCATCTTATTTATACGCTCTAATGTCAACACATTTAACCCATCTATTATACCTCTAATGTCAACACATTTAAGCTATACTAACTGTAAACTGATTTTAACGCCAAACTCCAATCTGTCTTATACTGGAATTGTAAGATAGGTATCAACACATTAACATACTTTAACTATACTGGATTTAAGCCACCCATATACTGGATTTTAACGCCAACCCATCTGTCTATACTGATTGTAGATAGTAGATAGTATCAGGATTGGATGTAGATAGTAGTATCAGATTGTAGTAAAATTGAAACTGGAATTCATCGGTAACCTATTTATCTATAACTGAATTAAGAGCGCCTCTACTCAACCCATCCCATTTATCTATACTGAATTATAGAGCGCCTCTAAGCCAACCCATCCCATCTATCTGTCTGTACTGAATTGTAGTAAACCAACCCATCTCCCATCTACCTGTACTGAATTGTAGTACACCGACCCATCTCCCATCTATCTGTATTGAAATTCAGTACACCGACCCATCTCCCATCTATCTGTATTGAATTGCAGAGCGCCTCTAGGCACACAAAAAAAAATTCATCATTTCCGAGCCAGGCATCATCATACTTTACCAAAATATTGAATTTAGCCTTTCAAAATATGACTCTTTAGCAATTTTTCCCAACTATATAAAACATATAACATATGCCTATTGTAGACTCTATTATATACCCTAATGGGAGTTTCCATTGTTTGTTCAGAATCCTTATCCTCGTTCTTTTAGTAGCTTCCCCTATCTCCTTTAACTCTTTTCTGCTCAGGTTCCTTGAGCTCAAATCTGCCTCTGCAAAGATGGCATGCAGATGCCATGTCATGTATTCTCATGCCAAGCTTGTCTTCCAAATCTAACAGTTTGATTGATTTCAATAGCAGCTTCTTCCAAATCTAACAGTTTGATTGATTTCAATAGCAGCTAGTTCAGTTTTGCATTCCAGATTGGATTTTTCAAAGAGCCCCCTTCAACCATACATTTTTATCTCCAGCATTTCTAGTTTTACTCGAAAGCCTTCTTCTTCCAAGTTTGTCTTCTGCCACCGCGCCCAATAAGCCTTCTATTGTTGTCAATTGATGATCCAAGGGTGCCTTTATCTTCATAAACACTTGTTGTTGAGTCGCAGATCCGCCCTCTTCCATTGTTACTCAACAACAAAGGAAAAACCCAAGATTTCCCCTGAATTGTAGAATTCTCCACCCTCTCGTTCAGTTCTCGCAGAGGAATATTTGTAAAACTTTGCAACACAAATCCAACTAATATAAGAGAATGCACACCTCAGAATCACCTTCGGGACGCCATCGATTGCTCATCAACCATATTTGTGTGATCTTCACAACCAGGATTCGAGAATGAATGCAGAGGGAGGGCGAGAATGAGGAGGCTGAGGAAGATTAAGACCTCGCCCACTTGAAGTAAAACTCCATATCCACCTGTTTGCACTAGATTCCTTTAATGGAGTTAGAGCCTATGTACACCCGTGCATTCCCAATAGTGCATGAGAACACCATCTTCCCTCACCATAACATTTGTGTGCCTTCACCATCAAACCAAGCATTTGAAGTTTTATGAGGAGCCATCGGATATATGTCGAGGCCACTAGCGGAATTAATTTCCATAATTTTCCAACTGTCATTGCAATACTATATTTCCAATTCGTGTCGCTGACACACTTTGTCCGAAGTTGTATGTCGGATTATTTTTTTGAGAACAAATCCTTCTCTCATTTTATATTCCTCGTGATCTTATGAATTTGTTGAATGACTAATATTGAGTTTCCAAATACCATAATCTTTGAAATCTTATGAGTTATTGTGAATTCTAATTATTGTCATAGTGTTAAATATCATGCTTGGTTATTGGTTGTAATGTCCAATTTTTATGTAAATTGGATCTCTTTTGCAGCGAGCCTTATTTCAACCTTGTATGTTATTTAATGCTCTTAGAGTACAAGTTCTCGTCCATCCATCCATCGATATCCATAGCTCGCTCTGGGTTGCATGAGGTACGTTACATTCAATGCACACACAGCCCATGCCATACATCCATGGTATATTGAATCACACCCCATCTTGCATCCATGTTGTATCCATACAGCCCATGCGTACACAGCACTCAAATCACATTAAAGGCCAGATATCTTAGTAAATCTGGAACGCCGCCATAGCAATTTATGCCATTTACTCTTCCCACCTCCTAGATTTACTAAAATATATGCATTGGCTGCAACGAAATCCACTGGTTCGAAGTTTGGCATTGATAGCAGCGAGCTATTTCCTGAACGTTTTTTCCTGAGACTTCTTCCACTTCTCAGGTAGTTGCATCACTCCTTTTATCAAGTAAGCTCGCCTTTTATCATAATATCTTTTGGTATAGATATTGTTAGTCACTTAAGAGAGAAAACATCAGGGCATCCAAATATTCATTCTGGGTAGCATTGCAATTTTGATTTTAATCAATCAATTGCATATATTCATTGCAAGTGTAAATATATTGTTAAGACTGCTTCAAACACAAACTAGAGTATATTCATGGTCGAACTAGAACATACGTATCTGTCAAGTTTCAACATTGTATATTATCATTCATTTCACGATGTAGCAATCTATGTGAATACTCATACCTATGCCAGATGCATGTATAAGACTAATCAATTAGCTCCATACAAAGAAACATGTAGTCTAGACATTATGTTTCAAATAAAATCATTAAAAGCTGTTTTCATTAAGTAAAACAGGCACCTCTTATTTTATAAATTCAAATTACAATTCTCAAATTTCAAAATTGTAAGTGCTACAAGGGCGAAATCATCTCCTCATTATGCAAGTCCAAAAAAATATTAAGTCTGTCCAATTAGGGCTCAGATGGTGAATGGTTTCTACAGTCAAAAGTTGAATTTTAGGACTTAGAGCCCACGACGGGCTTTCAACAGGATCACTTTTCCTGTGGCTTTTCAGCGGTTTCTCTGTCACGATTTTTGGCTATAAAGAAACCAAAGTTTTCTATTAAGAGGATGGCATGCGCATTGCGTACTCATAGTTACTAGTTGTCTGCCTGCTCCCCGTCCCCTCATTATGCAAGTCCAAAAAAATATTAACTCCATCCAGTTAGGGCTCAGATGGTGAATGGTTTCTACAGTCAAAAGTCGAATTTTAGAATGTAGAGCCCACAACGAGCTTTCAACGGTTTCTCCGTCACAGCTTCTGGCGATAAAGAATCCAAAGTTTTTTGTTAAGAGGATGGCATGTGCATTGCATACTCATAGTTACTGGTTGTCTACCTGCTCCTCGTATCCATGTGACCACTCTCTTCCTGCGAAAACCGCAACAGGTGCCTCTTATCCTGAAGCATGCCTTACAATTTAAATAATTCCATGTTGTGGTGATTTATGGTTGAACTTTTGTGGTCATAGGTGTTCAAATTCAAATTTTATTTTAAGAGAAAGTATATAAATAATTTTTTTCATCATTATTGCATCAAAAGTAGTAAGGTGCTTTACAGTGCAGTATGGGAAGATGATGTCACATAACATTATATAATGTTTCGTGACTACAAAATAAACAAATACATATACAATTAGATGACAAGAATCTAAAAAGATACATCAACATAGATCCGTCTTAATGTAGATCCATATTTTTCAATGTGTCCCATTTATATTTCTTAGTTATTAATGTCATAAAATAATTCATTCTTATTCAATTAAATAATCATATTTCAAGCACTCCCTAAAAGTGGATAATTTTCTTATGAACTAATACCACCAAGGAATCCACTTATAGTTTCCTTGGTCTAGCTTGAAATTTGGAAGGTTGAGATACTAGGGAGTAAGGTCTTAACAACCTTATTGTGCACCCTTCAATGATAATTTTGAAATAAGTACTCCACCTCTTTATTCCCATGATAGAATGACTTAAATTAGGCAAGTTAGGCAAGCCAAGCATGTCTACTCTTTGATAGATTGGTGTTGCCAAACTATCAAGCTTCCTTATCCAACACATTCTATAAGGAGACTCAACATCTCTCTTGGGATTGAGTGGGTACATTGAAGCACCACTATCTATTCCAATACAACAAAGTGAAAGCCTTCTAACAAATTATGCACTTTTTCTTGATATGAAGTGGGTAAGTAAAAGCACCACTACTCATCTCAAACAATGAAGCAAAGTCTCTTGATTATGTTGCACACCCATATGTTGGTAACTTGGTAAGTCGTTTCCTTATCTCTTTCACTTGTGTGAGCCTCTTATACACACATCAGGTAGATTGACAAGACATATATAACATAATTCAAATCAAAATGCTTAAGTTCACAGGATTCCCTCTATGGTCTCACTTTAGACTTCAAACCTAGATTTCTCCTTGATTTTCAATCATCAAAAGTTACCTTCCATGAACCTTATTGCCAAATTCCCAACTTGGAGTTATTCTAGATAATTAATAACCTATTGTTTGCATCATCAAGATCAATGAACCATAACAAAACATATGCATATGGGCATGTAAGATAAGAAAACATCATCATATGAGGTTGATGTCAATTAGGCTTCCTCAACCTTCCAAATGTCTAAACAAGAATGGGTTATGGAGCTCTAACTAACCTACAACAATTCACACTTGCTCAACAACATCAATGATAATTTATTATCATATAATTTCTTTTCAAGTCATAAATAAGATTAATGATCAAGTCATCCTAGGACAAACATCTAGGTCATAGACTAACATTAGTGATCAAGTGGTACAAGGACAAGCATCAAGGTCATAGGAAAACCTAAGCTAAGTAACATGGGGCATCACAATCATGCTCTACAACACAAGTACATATTTTGGAAGATTCAATGAAATTACGCTCCACAAGATAATGAAATATTTCCAAATATTTGATGGGGGAGCTCTAAGCTTGACATGAAAAGATCTAAAGGCATCTCTTTTCTCTCTCATGCCAACATTCCCCTCTTGTTGGTTTGAAGCCCTCAATTTATAGTTGTTGTTGAAAAAACTTCCATGCCTTTTAGTTCTATTGCCATTCTATCCTTGCTTCTTCCACCCAATCAACTTTTAATCAAATGATATGCTTAGTACCAAGCCCTTTCTTGATTATGATTCTCTAATCGAAAAATGTACTAAGCCCTTTCTTGATTATGTTTCTCTAATCAAAAAATGGTTGTTGTTTTTAATCAAATGATATGCTTAGTACCAAGCCCTTTCTTGATTATGATTCTCTAATCGAAAAATGTACTAAGCCCTTTCTTGATTATGTTTCTCTAATCAAAAAATGGTTGTTGTTTTAATCAAATGTTATGCTTAGTACCAAGCCCTTTCTTGATTTCTTGATTTTTAACTATGTGTTTTTTCCTGTGTTTTTTTCCAAGCAGGAACAAGCTTTTGCCTTTTGCTTCATCTTTGCTTTCCTTCACCTCAAAGTTACCCGCGTGAATTTTACTACTGAAATCAATTTAATCTCAGTCTCCTATGCCCCAATTAAACAGTCACAACTATGCATTTCTTGATTTTTCAAATTTACTTATTAAACTGCCACCAACTTGCATTTCTTGAACTTTCAAATAAAGTAGTCATTTGAACTTTCAAAAATGGTTTAATTTAAACATTATATAATTTTGGCTCAAAATTACATAGAAGCTCTTACCCAGGCACATATTCGAGTATCTGAAGGACCGAACGCGATTATATGGGCCTTTGCCAAACACGGATCATATTCTCCAAAAGAGGGTTATATTAGATTAATGGAACCTTACAAACCCTAGAACATAAACCCGACTTGGAGACTACTATGGAAGCTTAAGGCGGCCCCTCGAAACCGCTTATTAATGTGGAACATTTTGTTTGACAAGATTCCTACGGGGTTAAATTTGATGAAAAGATCTTTTCATGGCCCTTTCTGGTGTCACCTATGTCGCAATGATGAAGAGAGTACTGAACATCTCTTCCTAAATTGCCCCACCTCCAAGGAACATTGGAATTCCATTATTACACACTATCCAAGCATAAAAAATTGGCATGGACATGACATTCTGGATGCCTGGTGTACATGGTGTGAAAACCATAATGGAAAATCTAGAAACATGCCTCTCCTTGTTTGATGGTCATTATGGATTGCTAGAAATCATTCTATTTTCAACCACAAGACACCCCATTGGCCTGCCATCTTGCTCCATACTATTGCGGATTATGATCTTCTTCCCGAGGAGGACTCCAATACCCCTCCCCGTATCATTAAACTAGAAATCATAGACAAATCAAAACCGTGGGCATATTTTGACGGCTCTGCACACGAGGCAGGATGTGGTGCGGGACCATACTCTACCTAAATGAAACAAATTGCTTCAAGATTCAAATGAGATTAGGCAGGGGAACTAACAATTATGTTGAACTCTGTACTGCTAAACATCTCATTCATTTTGCATTGGAAAAGCATTGCAAACATCTCCAACTGTTTGGTGATTCCAAAATTGTCTGTAATTGGTTAAATAATGCATCACACTGCAATGCATTTTCACTGAGGCATATATTAGAAGAGGCACAAAGATTGATATCTTCTTTTGACTCTTTTGACTCTTTTGCCTATCGCCACATTTTCAGGGAGCGAAATACAGGGGCAGACCACCTTTCCAAAGAGGCAGCGCTTAGACAGGGCGATGACTGGCTGATTCAGGAAGAAATAGATGGGACTTTCCACCAGCATTATCACAGACCTTTTGTGGAACATAGAGAAAATGGGCTTTAAGCCCTATAAATTTTTTGTTTAACTTGTATATATCATGTTTATTTATAACTTTTTGGACTATATGAACTGCTCTGGATATACAATATCGTTTTTTGATACTTAGTTTCTCTCTCTGAGAAGAGACAACATTCAATTTTGATCTAGTTCTCTCTATGTTAGAGAGCAGGCATAGGTACAGTAATTTGGTAATAGACTCCCTGTGTGGAGATACAATTGATCTTTTTTTGGTCTAAGTTTTTGAACTCAACAGGCAACTCTGCCTCCATATGCATATGCACTAGCATCTACAAAATGTAATTTCTTATATATTAATAGAAATTACGACTTTTTTCCACGGGAAAATTTTTTGGTTAAAATGAAACCATTAAAGGCTTATAGAGGTAATATATTAACGATGGATGCTGCATAAAATAATCTCTTCTTATTCATTGGAAAATAGTTTTTAATCGATATTAGAATGATTTTTATATATTGGACACGGCCATTTTATTTTTTTACTATAAAAAAGCATTGTCCATGACAGATAAGTCACCACTAATACAACTGACAATCATGAAAAGCTTAGCAATATGCAATTTTGAGTAAAACTTCCCTCAAGCTACATTCCTATCATAAATATACACTCATTTCCAAAGTTTTGAGAAAAAATATTACATAAGGCATTTTGGATTGACTAATAACATATAGTTCGTATAATTTTTTATCTCTACATTTGTTTTGCATAGTACTTTGATATTTCTTTCTACTCTACTTTATTTTCCTTCCACAGGGCCTTGTGTTATTGCTTAGGATGTCATTTAATTTAACTGAATTTATGATAAAGGTATAAATTTTGCATTTAGTTCTTCAATACTAACTTTTTTTAGTGAGATTGTAAATTTTAATTAAATTATTTATAGTATAGTATCATTTATAAAATACATTGTTCCCTAATCATATAAGTTTTAATCTAGAACATTGATAATGCATATTGCTTATAATCATTCTCACTCTTAATATCTATAATTTTTCTTAACGCTTATCATTTTATTGCAGACTAACACATGGTTCGCTCGCTTGTGCAGAGCCTAACCCGCATGGTTTACAGAGAACAAAAACTCGTTGTAATTTTTCTTTCGTGGGTGACTGGCAACCTTTAGTGAATTGCCTTCACCTCTACAATTTTTTCCAGATAGTTCAGATTATTTAATTGTTTTACTAATCAATATTAGTAGGGCAATTACTTAGCCTTTACTTTAAAAAATTTACATTTCACACATAGCTTAATTAAGGGGAAAAATAAGTGGCCATAATCCACACATCTTTTTCAATTTGTTTTGCTATTTTATCCAAGTCACATAGCTTAATTAGCAAAGGAGTAAGCGACCCACAATCCACACATATTTTTTACTAACCAAAGCATTTTTACTTCTTTAGCATTGGGACTAGGAACTGGGTGTTATTAAGGAAAGGGAGTAGCCCCTGCTTCCCTTGTGTCTTTTAGACTATCCTCGGCTTGCATCTGAAATCTTTCTCAAAGCACTCAATTTTCCATCTCCCCTTTAGGCTCACATAGTGTAATAGGAAGGAAGTAAGTGGCCCATCAACCACACATTAATTTTTTTGCAGGTAAGGAACAGACATAACTTAGTGTAAGTAGGCGATTTTGTAAAGGATCATCACATATCCACATCACTACAAACTTTATATGTCCACTTTGTCACTTACATGCACTAAGCTACTCTAAACTTTGAACAAAGGGAATCAAGTTTAAGGACCTTTTGTACTTAGTTTATTTAAGCTTAATTTTTCACACCATAAGTGAAGGAAGACACCTAAAAGCAATCATAACTTGAACAACCTAAATTTCCCCACATGGGCCACAAAATAATTTATAGTTTAGGTTAGAACTGTTGGGGGTAGGCTTCCAATAAGCCGTCATGGTCATGTTACATTTTGAAACATAGAAGTTGTCTTTTAGGGTGCTTCAAATCCTTCAATCATCCCACGGAAAAGACTACTCAAGTAGCGCAGAGAACCGATTCAGAGGGGGTTCGGCTTAGGCTTAGTGTGTGCGGTACTATATGGGGCTACCCGACCTATATAGTGCTTGGTACTGATAATTGATTAGCAAGAAGCTAAAGACTTGACTGCCCCCGTGAGACGAAGGTATCTTATTGGCCAAATTTTAGGGCATCTTTCCCTATAGGTGGAGGTTTGGGAATCACTAAAGCCTCATTCAATACCTTGGTTGATTCTTTTGGCTGCTGGAAGCGTCACCAGTTCTTTTAGGACGTAGCCCCAGTACCCGTCATAAAAGATATCTCTGCAAGGCCCAGTTACTTGTACAGTGGAAAGGACAAAGAAGTCTTCATATGACCTTTTATCATACGCAAAACAAACTGAAACCATTTTCTTTGTTTGATTGTTCACATAGCTTAACTTAAAGGGAAAGTAACTATTTATTTTTCACTTTGTTTTATGTATGTAATTTTTATTTTTTTTATACATATGTCTCTCCTCACCACAAAAGTGACACACATTCCATTTTAAGAATACATAAATACCCTACTTTTTCATATTAAGAAGAATAAGACAATGATACATAAAATATTTCAATTCCTGTTTCACCTTAATAACCACTAAAATAAATTCTACAAATAAAAATTAAATACGAAACATTTAAGTTAAGAAAAAAATTATTTTAAAATAATAAAAATTATCGATTAAAGTCGAATTATAATTAATAAAATTGAAACCATTAACTATATTTAATTCACTATAATTATAAATTCTAATTACTTATAAATAATGCTTCCTTTTTGTCCATTAGCTATTGTGGAAATGTAATTACGATTGTAAAATACTATTATTAATACCAAAACTTAATCAAATTCAAATTATCCTTTAAAAAATAAATGAAAATAAGTGTAAACTTACTTCATAATATATCTCGTAGGAATTGAAATATGTTCCCAAAATATTGTTGTTAATATCCAATTGTAAACTTTGTTATACTAAAATGTAAACAATAAACTTACTGGTCATTGAGATTTTCAAATTTGTTACCAAGTGTTATATAACCGGTTATAGTTTATTAAGTTTCATGTCTTAGGAGCCAAAACAATTTTCTCGACATTTTTATAAGTGGAGAAAGGGATATGACTAACACAGTTTAAAAAACACAGACATATTGAATAAATAACCTACCAAATTCGTCAAATGAAGTGAAAAAAATAGGACTACAATTCTCATAACTAAAAAAATTAGTTCCAAAGCTTATGTTTGGTCAGAAAAATTCAAAATACTAAAACTAGTGCAACCATATAAATGAGATGACTAATAAATATTCGTAGACATCAATTTGTAATTAATAACAAAACACATCTTTTACTATATCTCATATTATTAAGATTAAAAAAAACATTAAAATTAACTAAATTATAATTTTATTTTAAATTATTATATATACATTAATTATAATGTAAACAATAGTCATTGAGATTTTGAAATTTGTTACTAAATGATATATAACCAGTTATGGTTTATTAAATTTTATGTCTTAGGAGCCAAACCAATGTTCTTAACATTTGTTTATAAGTGGAGAAAGAAATATAACTAACATCGTTTAAAAAAAGCACGGTATATTGAATAAATAACCTACTAAACTCATCAAATGTAGTGACAGAAGTAGGACTATAATTCTTAGAAGGAGACATGCCTCTCTCTCTCTCTCTCTCTCTTCTCGTCTTCTCTCTCTCTCATATATATATATATATATATATAGTATAGAATTTTACTTTCAAAACTCCTATTTTTTGAAAAAAAAAATGTTTGAATAGAAAAGTTCAGTAAATTAGTGAAACTACATAAATTAATGACTAAAAATATTGGATAGACAATCAATTCATAATCCAATAACAAAAACACCTATTTAATATATCTCATATATTAAGATTAAAAAATAAAATAAAAAATAACTAAATTATAATTTATTTTAAATATTATTATTATTATTAATTACAAAATACAAGTAATACAAAAATTAAAACTATATACATTAGAAAAACGTGTAACAAGGTTTTTAGTCATGGGGATTCACACTCACTTTACCATGGAGATTTGCTAATGTAAATAAGTTTTTTTACAATATCAAAACTTATCAATACTACATGACCAAAAACCATAACTTGTTTTATATGACACTTGGTTATGTGGCATTTTTTTTAATTAGTCAATTTAATTAAAAAGAACATAAAAATTCTAGAATATTAAATCCTTACCATTAATAATTAATAATTATTCAATTAAAATCCTAAAAACTCTACTAATTTTCTTAACTCACTAATTAGCATGTTATAAAGTGGGGTGGTGGAAAAGGGACATATAACAAGGCAGAGGCCATGGCCCTTCATGGTTTGCTTCTATTATGTACCTTCATGGATATTGGTCCTATAAATGTATATGGTGACTCAAAAATAATCATAGAACATGTGAAAGGCAAACATGAAATAAGAAATGACAGTCTCACAGGATGGCTGGGTAGAATCGCATCTCTATGGAAGCCTAATACTTTCCCTATCACTCATATAAAGCGCAATCAATATGAGCAAGTGGATGTTCTTTCAAACAAAGGTATGCATTCTCCAATCGGTAAGTGGTATCTAAGCATCTCAATGGGTTCCAGTACACATGTCATACATCCCTTTTCTATGCCCGGCATATAAAGGCAAAAATTTCCTGGTATGTTTCTAGCTTTATATTTTTCTGGGAATTTGCATAGATCTACAGGTACTATACATAAACTTGATTATCTTCTTAATCTACTATGAGGTTTTGAATATATGTACTCCAAATATTTTGTACATGTTTATAGGAAAGATGAACTGATGGAACATGCTCAGAATAGGATGTCATATCCATGGTAATACCCATCATTTTCTATGTACTCAGAACTGTATATTAAAAACAAAACAAAACAAAACAAAAATGGGGTGGTGGGTGATAGAGAGGTTATTACAAATCCTATAGAATTAATTGAAAGTGCATTTTTTTGGGTTCTTGATATTTCAATAATTAATTATGTTGAATCTTGTGCACTATTTGAAGTTTTTAAGGATTCATTCTACTTTGGTTTTCAAATTTTGAAGGTGGTGATGAATTTTTAGAATGTAACAAGGCGTATGGTTCACATTACTCCATTGAACACTCTATTACTTCTTGGATGCTTTAAGGGAGAATACTGTTTTGATCAATATATATGCAAATCAATATATTAGTACTAAAAGAGAGGGGGGATTGATTATTAATGATAAGTTGGGCATTTACCGCATTCCCTGAGTTTCTCATAAAGGACAAGACATGTATCTCTTATTTATGGAGGCACACAGTAAATCTAATAATCATATTGCGGGGCATGTAATGTGAAGATACCCAAATCCCCTCATTGCTTACATGAGCAACTATTTTGTTCCACACAACTTTGATTTCGTGAGAGGTTCCACCATTTATTCTTCAAGGATGATGGTTATAGGCTTTGGCTTTTTAGCTAGAGGAACTAGAGTGCAAAATGAGGTGTGGTTTGGTGAGTCTTGTCTTTTTGAGCTAGTTGGTCCTATTTTATCCTAGTTGAGTCCATATCCTATTCTATAACATTAGTAAGTCACCACCACTGTGTATTTTTTTCTCAAAGAAGATTTAATAGAGAGGATTTCCTCGTCTTAATTCACAATGTTTTTTAGCGGTTTTACTCTTGATATTAGGGGGTTTTTTTGTTATGAAACCAGCTCACAAAAAGATAGAAAAGATAGATCGATGCCTTAGAATTCAACCTCTTCGAGGGGGCAACCTCCTTTACATTACACAAATGAACAATTCTTGGATGATTCAAATGAAAAAACCTCCTTTCTATATATAGTCTAATGGGTCACAATATAACCAAGTCGTCCTAACAATAATAATATAAAGGCATAAAAATAACAATAGAGGGATTCTATGGGGCACAATAGGGGCACAACAATATCAATATGGGGACAATAGGGGCACAACAATAACAATAAGGGATACAACGACAATAGTAATGGGGGAATCACTAGTATTATAGGGACCTAACATGCCCCTCTCCTTCAAAAAAGTGTTGTCATCAACGTTTGGGTAGTTTTGGATGCTTATGTATAAAACTATCATCCTCCCATGTGGAATCTGCAATGGGTAAGTTCTTCCACTTGATGAGATACTCTGAAATTGATCAATTCGTAGCTATCGAGTTCTTGTTTCTTTGACTGCTTCAAGTTCCAATATGATTTTTCCTTCCTCATCAAGTTTTGGCAATATTGTTTGAACTGGAAGCTTGTCACCTATAACCTT